>JBBPBX010061670.1:0-14686 GCA_038048925.1 Garcialebias charrua | reverse complement strand
TATATATATATATATATATATATATATATATATATACTGTATATGTATATATATATATATGAAGAGGGAAGTATTTGCGCTCGGAGCCGTGAAAGTTAAGCCGCGAGCTAAGCTAACAGACCGACCTCGGAGCTGCTTCAATCGGATAAGCCCTGGAGTGCCACCCCCGTTGCAGTCGGACCTGTGAGCTACTTCCTCCTGTACGGCTGCCATCGGATTTGTGGGTTGCCGCTGCTGGGCCCTGGTCTGCCACCTGTGGACCTGCAAGTTGCTGGGGCTGAAGAATCCGGGCTGCTACCGTCGGATCTGTGGGCTGGTACTGAGACCCGGTTTGCCACCGTTGAACTTGCGGGCTGCAGAAGCCGTGAGATCCAGTCTGCTGCCATCGGATCTGGGTGCTGTTGCTGGGAGCCGATCTGCCGCCATTGAACATGCGGGCTGCTGAAGCCGTGCGATCCAGTCTGCTGCTGTCGGATCTGAGTGCTGTTGCTGGGAACCGATCTGTCGCTGTTGGACTTGCGGGCTGCCGAAGCCATCCATTCTGCTGCCGTTGGATCTGGGTGCTGTTGTTGAGACCTGGTCTGCCGCCGTTGATCCTGCGGACTGCTGAGAGCGTGAGATCCGATCTGTTAATGTCGGAGCTGGGGGCTATTGCTGCTGGGCCACGGCTACCATCATTAGGCCTGTGAGCATCGTGGCCAGGCCTCGGGCTTCGGCTAACAAATCAGAGACCTGCTACCGCCAGGCCAGAAGTACCGTGAGTAATGTCGAATAAACGTGGACAAAAGAAACTAGAGTCGGTGGAAAATAATTCAGAAAATATGGAGGAAATTTTAAAAATCATTAAACTTTATGAGTGCTGAACTGACAAGATTAGCATCTCAACAACAACTGATCGGTCTGATTGAGGAAGTGAAACAACTGAAAGCTCTGATAAGTAACAAAGACAATAAAATAGCTGAACTGGAACAAAAAAGTAGATGATTTGGAACAATACACAAGACAAGATAACTTGGTGATTACTGGACTTGAAGTTAGGGGTCGGACATATGCAGGAGTTGCTGCAGGTGCTAACACAACAGAGGATGCACCACAGGAAGAGCTACAGACTCTGGAGGAGCAAGTAGTGTTTTTTAACAAAACAACAACATTGAGATCGAACATGAGGACATTTCAATCTGTCACACCCTGCCCAATAAATCAGAAAAAAAAACATCAATAGTCATCAGGTTCATTAGTAGGAAGTCAAGAAACAATATAATAATGCACGCAAAATAAACTGAAGGGAACAAATGTATACATTGACCATCTAACAAAAAAAAAGAAGAAAATATTGCACGTGAAGCAAGGTTGTTGAACAAATAGAAAAAACTAGCATCAACATGAACAAGAAATGAAAACATCTGGATCAAAGTACAGGAAGGGTCTCAGGCTAAAATAGTAAAAGACCTGAAGGACTTGAAAAAACTTAGATGAGCTCAAGAAAAGACAAATTATAAATCATTAAAACAACTCACGCACAAAAATGGACAAAATATACAGTCAAATGAACAAATTCATTAAAATATGACAACATACAAAAACTCAGAATCTAAAACATATAATGTTACAGATGTGATTGATTAAAAAAAATTCCAGTTATAAAATATTGTGAATATTATAATGAATAGCAGTTTAATGACATCAATATGACAAATGGAGGTCTCTCTATATTCACTTCAATAGTAAAAGTATAAATGCAAATATATCCAAAATAACAGATTATTGAAAACAATTAAGCAGAACTTTTACTTTAATAGCACTGTCAGAGACATGGCTCAATGATGAAAACACAAATAATGTTCACATCGAAGGGTATGAATGAACAATAGAAATGAACATTAGAAATAATAAACATAAACAAGAATGATAAAAACATAATAATAAGTTATGTATATTAGGGATGGGCGATATGGCTCAAAAATTATATTGTGATATTTCAGAGCATTATCACGATAACGATAAATTTCGTGAAATAACGGAAAAAAAATCTAATTTATTTATTTGACAAAATTATCTTAACATGTTGCTTTGCAGCATTATATAACATTTTAAAAAACATGGGGTAATTTTACTGAAATTACTTTATTTAGTAAAGTTTTCGGTCTCCAAGTATAAAAAAAAAAAGATCTGTTATTTAGATTGAAAAAGTCTGCACAAAATATAGATAAACAAAAACCACCACAAAAGCTAAAGTGCAGGTGTAGTTTCCTAAAACAACTAAATAAAATGAATCTTAAGATCTTTTGGGCATAAATGTAACATACAACAAAATATGTGTTGCCTTTAACTGGAGAATAACTTTCACAAGTTGTAACAAGGTGATCAGCTGACCCTGAAGTGTGTTGATATTTCAGTTTCATCTATTCATGCAAGAATGATTCATTTTCTGACTGATCTGTCTGCAGTGAAGTTATTTTCAAGTTGGACGTTGGCTATTCGAGCTCCGTGTCTTCATCGGTGCGGTGCTCTCGTCAGTCCGCTTCATGGAGTCTGATTAATATGACTTAAAATAGAAAACAAATGACTGTGCCTCATTTATAGAGACTAGCAGAATTATTTCACATTGATTTTGGGTCAACAGGTCACATGACTTGGAAGCTATTGAGGAAAAACCCACAGATTTATGAAATATTAAATTGTGAAAAATTACAAAATGCATAAAAATTATAAATAAACAGCTGTGCCTCATAGGCCTGGTCTTGGAGAGTAGTTTGATGTAAGATTTGTGTGGGTGGCTCAAAAGACCTGAATGGTATTGACCAAAAACAGTGATTTGTTAAATATTAAATTGTGAAAAATTACAAAATGCATAAAAATTGAGAAATAAACAGTTGTGCCTCGCAGATCTGGTCTTGGAGAGTAGTTTGATGTAAGATTTGTGTGGGTGGCTCAAATCATGTAAAATATATTATTTTTTGTTTCTAAAGAGTGACGCGCTCGAAAATTTGTTGACAGTCCCTAAGTGAATCATGACGTCTCTGAGTAGGGGCAGACTTAGCGCGGCTGCCCGAAATCAGACTCCATGAAGCGGACTGACGAGAGCACCGCACCGATGAAGACACGGAGTTCGAATATCCAACGTCCAACTTGAAAATTACTTCACTGCGGTTGCCTCTTGGTCCGTGGAGAGCCGCCGACAGTTTTTAGAGCGAGGGACCAGCCCGCAACGGCTGCTCAGAGCGGGGTGGGGGGGAGTTGGGGGAGGCATTTGATCCTCTTTACCTGAAGCTCAGAGCAGGAGGAGATAAGCTGACACGACGCACGGTTTGTTTTTATAATTTTAGCTAACGTTTCACCAGTACAGACTGGTGGAGGGTGGGCACGCAGTTCAGTTTGAAGCGCTCGGTTGGGGGGTGGGGCTTCCTTACGTATTACGTCATGAAATTAGCATATCATAATATAACCTTTTTGCTCGGGCAAGCTATTTTTTTACCGGTATTATCGTGAACGATATGATATGGCCCAGCCCTAATGTGTATAGATCACCAGGATCCTAGGAGCTATGCTGTCAGGGGCTTCATGCTCCTAGTAGGGTCACCCAAGGCAGACAGGTCCTAGGTGAGGGACCAAACAAAGTGCAACCCAAAGACCCCTTATGATGAATCAAACAAATGGATTCAATGTTCCCTCGCACGGACGTGGGTTACCGGGGCCCCACTCTGGAGCTAGGCCCTGAGATGGGGTACGCTGGCGAGCGCCTGGTGCACAGGAACATTTCCAGAGTAGAATTTACTCAATTTGAATAAAATTTTACTCTAAAAAATACAACATTTGGTCCCAGTCTAAATAGAGTAAAATTTACTCTCATGGAAGAGTTGAAATTACAGATTAAAATCTACTCTATTTAGTGCAAAAATTTTAATCAATGCCAAGAGACTTTACTCCAAGTTGATTAAAATATAAATTACTCTACCGTATTTTTACTCCAAGTTGATTAAAAGTAAAATTACTTTACCGTATTTTTACTCAAATTTGATTAAAAGAAAAAAATACTCTACCGTATTTTTACTCCAAGTGGAATATAATTTATTCTACATAGAATTACATTTTATTCTAAGTAGAGATAACTTTTACTCTGACTGAAAAGGAATTTTACACAAAATAGAAATAAATTTTATTCCATATAGTGTCAAACTGTGCTCTTAATAGTATAAAATTTTACTCCCAATTTAATTGAATTTTATTCCATATTGTGCAGTTAAACATTAAATTAAATTGTAAAATAGAACCAAATTTAACTTTATTTCACTCACTATGCAATTGTTTTACAGCTATTCTACACTGTTAAGTTTGTAAGAGTGCAATGAATAGACCAGAAATCAGTATTTCAGCCATTTTTATTGTTCACAGGAATGGAACAATATACTGTAAACATTTGCATATTCATGACTGTATGACACATGTACCGTAAATCAAAAGCTCTTCTACGTAAATAACACGAGGTCCTTCTCCTTTACCCAAATCTTGAAAAGCACTGAAATGCTTAGACACACCGTTTGCAGTGCAAATGTAACAAACAGTAACCTCTCATCTTTCACAACATTGTAGATCTTATGGAAAACTGGCATTTCCCAATAAACTTCTTTACAAACAACTAAATGCTATTTAGTTGTTAGTTAATGCTATTTCTAAACCTTTAAGTCTGAATAAGAAGAGAAAGAGTTAATCAAGGAGCCAAGATGGTGTAGTGGCAGGGCTTTTGACTTGGGACCCGAAGGACGCGGGTTCGCACCCCAGCCACTACTCACCTTGGGGTGTCTATGAGTGCACATCTAATTCTCCAGCTCCCCGAACGCGACTACGCTGCTCACTGCACCACCTGGTGGTGGTTGGGTTAAATGCAGAAGACCAATTCCGTCTGTCAAGTTGCCGAAAATGTAGTAAGCAGACTGTGTTCCCGTTTGTATCCATCACTGAGCGCAGGACAAATGCGGGCAAAGAGGAAGTAAAAATTAATTGGGTGCCTTGCTCTGATTGCGGGAAAACCTTGGATGACACGTGGGAACCTGAAGGTCAATTCTCACAGTTTGCTGTCTCTGACGTGCCACCTCCTTGAGCCTGCAAGCAAGTCCTTCCAAGAATGTGTTTTTTTGTGGGTTTTTTATGTTACAAAGTGTTTACGGTACTCTTTTCCCTTGTTCAGTCCATTAAACCTCAAGACCTCACTCATCCAGCACACTCACTCTTTGCCCCACTCCCCTCAGGACGGAGGTTGAGGAGCATCAAGTGTAGAACCACTAGACTGAGGAACAGCTTCTACCCTGAGGCTGTTAGACTCATGAATAAATAAAAATAAAATAAAAAATAAACACTGCAAAATATCACATCATACTGATGCTGATCTGTTTTCTTGTTGCTGTGTTCATCTGTGTTCATCTGTGACCATCTGCTCATACAAACTCATGTTCGTGCTGCTGTTTATTCCCACTATATTAGGCTTAGTGTATTACTAGTTGATGTTTTTCTTAGTTAGTTCTAGATGTTATTACTGTTTTTCTCTTTCATTTGTTGTTGGATGTAACTGGGACCTCGTGTACATAATCTCGTTTTCATCACATGTACCACATGCGGTGCAAATGACAATAAAGACTCTCTGACTCTGACTCTAAATCTGCACAATACATATTTCCATGGTGTTTGGCCCAGTTAACATTTACCATAATACTTTGGTGTTGATTAGTAACTGAATAGTCTCTGCTATCTCACAGCCCTCTCATGCGCTTTATTGAGATGCTTTCTGAACCCAGAAAATGTGCCATAATCTTGAGCACAACCTGCATGACCACATTTAAGACGAAGTGTCTTACCAGAGTAAAGTCCATGGATCACTTTTAAGTGCTTGGTCAGAGAATTAGCATTTGTCTGGTACTTCTTACAAATGAAACAGAACATTCCAACTCAACTTAATATTGAAACAATCGTAGCAAAACCACTATTAAACGCAGCATCCGAACCCTCAACTCTGTAACCCTAGGATTCACTTTGGTTGTCTAACATCTATCTCGTAAATGGCGGTCTGCAGAAAGCTGCACACATTGACCAGATCATGGTCATATGAAGTGCCGAACACAAAGTGAGCTTTAAAAAGTTCATCAACACAGGCAAGTGATTTCCAAGGTATGGCATGTTTGTCAATCACAAGGAAGTACAGTACTTGTGAATCACGCTCCTCTGAGTCCTTACTACAAGCAGGTATGGTTAACAGATTTCTGTAATGCCATCAAGGTTCCCCTGGATGCTGGTTCCCGTCTGCGGCAAAAACAGATAAGAATTAAAACATGATTGGTCTTGGGTTTCTAAGGAGACGGGGTTCTTATAGATAAGGCAAATTAATTTTGAGGACTTCTTTAATGTCACTTGAAATTAAATTTAAAACCAACTTCACAAGAAATACAAACAAATAATTAAATAAAAAAAGTGAAGAATAGATAACATACTTTCCGCCCTTTAAGTCGCTCCGCCCTATATATCGCAGTTTAAAAAAAAAACTAATTTTCATGTCCTACGACATATTAGCCTGGCCCTCGCCATTCCTACGCAGCTCCGCTCAATTCTCATTTCCCTTCACTGCTCAGTCTGGGACTTCTCCCATTGACAACGATTTCTCCGGTAGATTTTTGACCGGACCAATCAGAGAACAGAAGGGACGGAGTTTTGGCCCCTAACCCACGCCCCCACCTGTCCCAGCGCAGCCAGCGAGCAGCCGCATGTTCTCATTCAAAGCGATGCAAAGCGATGTAGGACTGTTTTATAAATGACACAAATGTATTAATCTCCCCTTCTTAATCCCTTATCTGGAGTTTTCTTTTGTTTTTTTGGCCAAAAGTCAAGTGTTCGCTCCCTCTTCCTCCTCCTCCTCTCCCTCCGCTGATAAGGAAATGCCCCCACCTGTCCCAGCGCGCAGCCAGCAAGCAACCGCATGTTCTCATTCAAAGCGATGCAGGACTGTTTTATAAATGACACAAATATATTAATTTCCCGTTCTTAATCCCTTATCTAGAGTTTTATTTTGTTTTTTTGCCAAAAGTCAAGTGTTCGCTCCCTCCTCCTCCTCCTCTCTCTCCGCTGAGTGCAAAGAATAAGGAAATGACTGAGGTTGTCACGAGAGAATTAAACTCAGGTTTTACGTTGCTGTCCGAATCCCTGCATATTTTCTGGTCTTCTGGTGTGCTGGACCAGCGCTATATGGTTTTATTTAATTTTTTTCAAACGTTTTAAAACATATAAACACAGAATATGCAGGCAGCGAGAGAAATAGCAGGAGGCGGAGCAGATGTCAAGTTCAGCAGAGCACAGAGGGGGAGGGAGCAGAATGCTTTCCCTGTTCAAAATTTTCCTAAGATCCAATGGTTTTGTTCCTCAGGCAGAGGCCACGCCTCCAGCAAGAATCGTTTCTCTATGGAGAAAGTCCAGACCCTAGTCCGAAGCGAAGGACAAGGGTCTGGTTTTAACCAGGCTAGCGACATATGGGACGAAGCAACATATTTATGGATTTATTACCATATTTTTAGATCAATTTTTGGCTCAGATATGACCGTTTCCATTCATTCTGACGGTAAAAAAAATGGAGCAGTACCCTTTTCGGCCACTAGGGCGCAGTACTTTCGGCCGCTAGGGTCCACCGACCGTTCCCAGCTCATATGTCCGAAAGAAGACTCATCTGGTCGGACTCACTCTGTTGCAACCAGGCCTCCTGCTCTCTGAACTCTGTTTAAGGCAACACACTCGTTACCTCAGTGTTTGACTGTTAGCAAAATAGCTCATGAACCACAGGACAGATTTTGATGAAACTTACAGAAAGTAATCACTGGATGGACATTTATAACTGATTAGCTTTTGAAGATGTTTGAGCAAAAATCTGATTTATTTATAATTATTTTTCGTAGCGTGCGCGACCGTTTGGAAAACCGTCAAAGATAAACAATTTAAATCCAGAAGATTTGACCATTACGTGAATTTATTAAGGAACGGTTAAGCTCAGAAACACTTTTACTATAATGTCAGCAAACAAATGTATTTTTTAGGTTTATCTTGTTAAATTTTAAAGAAATGAAGCGTATCCGCTCGCTGTGCATGCACGTTTCACATGCACGCTTCGCAGCACCGACGTAGCGAAACTATTTTTTTTAATTCAGCTGATTTGAACATTCAATCAACTTTTATTTAGTCAGCTAAATCTTATTGAGCCTCGAGGGCTCATTTACAAAAGCGACCTGCTACAAACTAAAGTACATTACTATTACAGTACTAAAGAACATTACGTGCATTTATTAAGGAAAAGTTCAGCTCAGACACATCTTTGCTATAATTTTCAGCAAACGAAATTATTGTTTTTAAGTGTTAATCTTGTTAAAGTCCTACCGTGCACGCTCCTGTGGCCATTTGCGGTGACGCATGACATACGCGACGCGTCAGCAGTGACGCATAATAGATGCAATGTATACGAAGGTGCGACACGTTTATGGATTTTTCCACTTTATTGGACAATACCGTACTTTCAGCCCTATGTCGCATTAGTCCAATTATTTTCAATAAAGTGGAAAAATCCATAAACGTGTCGCACCTCCACGTGTTGCATCTATTATACGTCACCGCTGACGCGTCCCGTATGTTATGCGTCACCACAAATGGCCACAGGAGCGCGCATGGTACGATTTTAACAAGATCAACACTTAAAAACAATTATTTGTTTGCTGAAAATTATAGCAAAGATGTGTCTGAGCTGAACTTTTCCTTAATAAATGTACGTAATGGTCAAATCAGCTGAATAAAAAAAAAATAGTTTCGCTACGTCGGTGCTGCGAAGCGTGCATGCGCAGCGAGCGGATACTCTTCATTTCTTTAAAATTTAACAAGATAAACACATAAAAATATATATTTGTTTGCTGACATTATAGTAAAAGTGTTTGAGCTTAACCTTTCCATAATAAATTTACGTAATGTTCAAATCAGCTAGATTTCAATTGTTTCGCTTTGACGGTTTTCCAAACGGTCGCACGCGCTGCAAAAATTAAATTATAAATAGATAGCAAACATCTCCAAAAGCTAATCAATTGTAAATGTCCATCTAGTGATCACGTTCTGTAAGTTTCATCAAAATCTGTCTAGTGGGTCTTGAGCTATTTTGCTAATAAACACTGAGGTAACAGTAGTTCAGACCTCCAGAGAGCAGGAGGCCTTGCTGCTACAGAGTGAGTCCGACCAGAGGAGGCTGCTGTCGGACACATGAGCTGGGAACGGTCAGTGGACCCTAGCGGCCGAAAGTGGTACTGCTCCACTGTTTTCATCAGAATGAATAGAAACGGTCATATCTCTGCCAAAAATTGGTCTAAAAATATGGGGAAAAAATCCCTAAATATGTCGCTTCGCCGTAATAAGTCGTAGGACATGAAAATTTGTTTAAAAAAAAAAAACTTGACTTATAGGCCGGAAAATACGGTAGTTTTGATCAACATAAATGTTCCCTTTACTGTAACCTTACCTTTACAAACTTCACAAGATGTTCACTGGCTTGTCTGGCAGAGAGTTTTCCTGTTCTCTTGCAGCCATGAGGTGACGGTGGCAGGAGGTGCACAAGGATCAAAATAGATGACATGTCACTGTCCCGTCCTGGAAGAAAAAGTAATATTGTCAGGATTTTCAGACAGGACAGAAACGGACCCAATAATTGCAGGCAGGGAACTCAGACTCGGCAGGTACAAAAATAAACATTTTTAATAATAATAAATTAAAGAGATGACGTGGCAGCATAAACTTACAACGGGAGATAATCAGGATGGGACCAAGTTCAAGTTCAAGTTCAAGTTCACTTTATTAGGTCCCCAAGGGGCAATTCATCTACAACAGGTAGAGGTGGTGAGACAGCCAGCACATTCATACAGCTATAAAACAGAATAAAAAGTACCATCAAAACAAAATACATAAAACATTACTAAAAAGGTACAGCATAAAAAAGCAAAGTATTCATCCTTAAAAACATGAAGTTAAGATTTCCAAGATAAAAATATGTAAAAGGAGATAAGCTTAAAACCTAGTTTTTGTTTAAAAATCCAATAGCTGAGGGGATGAAGGAGTTTTTTAATCTGTTCGTTCTGCATTTAGGTAGGCCATATCTTCTGCCTGAAGGCAAAAGATTGAACTGAGCATGTAGAGGATGAGTGGGATCTGCCAAAATTTTTTTAGCTTTTGATGTAGATCTTGATTTAAATAGATCCATGATGTTGTTCATTTGAGTCCCTATTATTTTCCCGCATTCTTTGATGACACCCTGTAAGCGATTACGGTTTTTCAAATTCAACATCCCAAACCAGCAGAGAAATGAAAAAGTCAGAACAGATTCAATAAAGCAGCTGTAAAACATTTTCATAAAAATGCAATCAATATTTAAACTCCTTAGCTTCCTGAGGAAATGCATCCTTTGGTGGGCTTTCCGACAGATTGCATCTGACTGGGACTCAAATGTTAATTTATTGTCCATCATTACGCCCAGATATTTGTATTGTTGCACCTCTTCCACTACCTGACCATTTATGGTAACAGGAGGGAGAGGGGCAGAGGACTTCCTGAAGTCTATGCTCATCACTTTAGTTTTTGATGCATTTATGTGCAGGAAGGATGACTGGCACCATACCAGAAAGTCCTGCAGAACATTATCATGGCCTGTCGGAACATTTCCGTTTAACAGAGACACAATAACTGAGTCATCAGCAAACTTTATAATGTGATGATTCACATGAAGACTTTGGCACGTGTTCGTATAAAGAACAAACAACAAAGGTGATAAAATGCAACCCTGAGGTGCACCTGTGGAGGACACCACAGCATCGGACAATGTGCCATTTATTTTGACCCGTTGTGACCTGTTTGTTAAAAAATCAATTAGCCACACAATCAGGGATATATCCACATTACATTCTTTTAATCTCTTTGCCAATATATGGGGTTGGATGGAATTAAAAGCAGAGGAAAAATCAATAAAAAGCATCCGCACCATATTATTTACACCTTCCAGATGAGTGAGTGTAATGTTAAGTAATGATGCAATAGCATCGTCCACCCCTCTACCTGCTCTGTAAGCAAACTGGAGTGGGTCCAGCAGTGGCTGAGTGTGGGTCAAAAGTTCTTGTTTTACAATTCCCTCAAAGGATTTCATAACAAGTGAAGTTAGCGCTATCGGTCTGAAATCATTGAGCTCCTTAGGAGATCTAACTTTGGGTACGGGAACAATGATGGATGATTTCCAGATGTTAGGCACTTTGCAGAGCTCTAAGGATTTATTAAAAATGTGGCAGAGAATATCTGCTAATTGCTCTGCACAGGTTTTGAGAACCCGCCCCCCAATACCATCAGGGCCTGGACTTTTATTCTGTTTGACTCCTTTAAGCTGTTTAAGCACTGTGCCCTTAGATATGAGCATATTATTGTTATGCTCAGGGACAGCGTTGATAAAAACAGACAATTCATTCTTAAAATCATGAAGGTTAAAACGATTATAAAAGCTGTTCAGATCATTAGAAAAATCTAAATCTAATGTGTTAGTAAAAACCCCTCTGGCGACAGCTGTCTTCTTTTTGGGTTCCATGCCAATCATTGTTTTAACACCCTCCCAAGCGGGGCGAGAGTTACCTTCGGTAAACAGATTTTGTACTTTGTTTTTATAATTAAGTTGAGCTATTCTAATTTTCCTTTTAACTTCTTTCTGTGACTCGTGGTACAAAACCATATCCCCACTATTAAACAATTTATTCCTCTCAACAATGGCTTTCCTCACATCATTTGAGAACCAAGGTTTGTTGTTTGGGAATTTATGACATACTCTCCGGGGGATTACCAAATCCTCGCAGAAAGTGATGTAAGATGACACAGTGTCAGTCAATTCATTTAAATTTTCACAAGCATTAATAAAAACCTCCCAGTCAGTGCACATGAAGCAATCTTGAAGGTTTTTGGTTGATTCATCCGACCATACTGGAACACTGCGGTGCTCTGATTTAAATCTTTTCAGAATGGGCCGATAAACTGGGACCAGATAGATGACGTTGTGATCAGACGTTCCCAGTGCAGCTCTTTGATAAGATCTGAGTCCACCTTTAACTGAGCCAAAACACAGATCCAGACATTTCATATGCCGTGTCGGGCAGCTGACATATTGTTCAAAGCCACACAGTGATTTTGCGGGGTTACAGTGGTTAAAATCGCCCATGACAAAGTTTGGTGCGTCTGGGGAAACCCTCTGAAGCCTCCGCACAGTGTTAGTGAGCGTCTGGGCTGCTACGTCAGCGTTGGCTCTCGGGTGAATGTAAACAAGCGTCACAAACAGCTGAGGGAATTCCCTCGGTAAGTAATGTGGGCGCAGAGACACTGCTAAAAGTTCAATGTCTGGAGTACACAGTTTTTCCCTCACAACGACAGTTTTGCACCAGTTTTCATTAACATAAAAACATACTCCTCCGCCGACTGACTTGCCTGTCACCGCGGAGTTCCTGTCGAGTCTGAGCGGCTCTCCGAATCCAGGAAGGACGAGCTCTGAGTCAGCGTCCAGCTCTTTGAGCCACGTCTCCGTGAGTGCAATGAGACATGAGTTCTTGTACTCCTCAAGTGACTGAACGTTAGCCCGCAGCTCGTTAATTTTGCCTCGTAAGGACTGGACGTTAGCCAGCATTATAGAAGGTAATGGGATCCGACGGAGACCTTCTCTTTTGAGTCGCTGTCGTACTCCGCCACGCCTTCCTCTTTTCCTTAATCCAAGTTGGCGTTCTTTATTTATTTGTTCATTGTTGCTCCATCCCAAGGAAGATTTGTGCCGAATTAGCTCCACAGGGAAAACTGCTGCCGAGTCAATAGTCCCAAAAGCCGTGTTTTGAAACGATAGGAGGAGCTCCCGACTATATTTAAAAACTCCGTCTCCTTGCATTCTCCAGAGCAGGTGAATGACGCAGATGAAAAAAAGCATCAAATACCTCAAAAAAGCTGTTCCCATTTTACAAATGGTAATCTTGAAAACCAAAAACCAGACGTTTGTTCACTCATTCAAAACATACATTTAAAACACGTAGGCTGCTCACTTAACACACTACTGCTGCTTGTCGCCGTTACCAGCGCCACACCTAGGGCTCAAGACCGGAAGGACCAAGACAAGATCAGGACAGGAAAAGACCATACCTAACGACGACACGACAAAGGACCAGACTCTCAGGCAGACTATATACAGTACACACAGACAAGACATGATGTGATTACAAACACCTGGGAATACAAGGAGGGAAATAATCTAATAATCGTGGGTTAGGAGCGTGAGTAGTGAGAAGCTTTGTTTTTATTGGCTGGTTAAAAACTCTGTTTTTATTGGCTGGTTAAAAACTCTGTTTTTATTGGCTGGTTAAAAACTCTGTTTTTATTGGCTGGTTAAAAACTCTGTTTTTATTGGCTGGTTAAAAACTCTGTTTTTATTGGCTGGTTAAGGACGGGTCACTGTGTGTTTTTATAAATGCTTTTAGAGAAGCAAGGGGACTTTGGGTTTTTTCAGAGATTACTTTGTCTAACATCAGTCTGTCAGGAGATAGTGACAGAGTGAAGAAATATGTTAAAAATATATTGTTAGAAAAGTTAGACTGCACTACAAAACTGCGGACTGCAGCTTTAACACTTCCAGAGTAAGCTTACCAAACAGTGACAGCAGGAGGAGGTGCACTTATATTGAACCAATTTATATAAAATTATGTTACATTAAAAACTTTTTTTTATAATCCATTGCAACTTACCATTTTCCACTTCTGTTGAGCCTTCAGCATTGTGAAGAAGGTTCTCAAGGTCATCAGACTGTGTGAGACCACAGCTTTGAGGACTTTCTGCTTGTAGACAGTGGGCCATTTCTCTAGGAACTTTGCAGAGATGGCTTCCCCAATCATCAATGTAAAATCTTGCTCAACCTGGACAATAGATGAAGTAAAGGTTTTAAAAATCATTTTGTTAAACTTTCTCACATCCACCTTAACTGAAACATTACCAGTAGGGTAAGTTGAACCAAAGATAAACATACCGGTAAACCTCCTGGAATCTTGGTAAGTCCAAAAATATACTAGACTTCACTGGGTCATGAATCTTCTTCTGGCAATAGTTGAAAGTCTGTTTCATCTTCCTCCTAACAGTTCCTTCATCAGCTGTGTGCTTAATCAGCGCAATGGACTCAGAACACAAGCTATCTGTCATAAGGCAGTCTTCTTCTCTCAAACGGTCTCTATCAGTTGTTGGTCCCCCTAAAAAAAATGTATATGAATGTGACACTCCAGCATAGAATTTAATAAATAAGGCTTGGGAAATTATTGTGCAGTTTGGTTGCAGGATGAAATGTGTACAAGTATAAATACACGTACCTGTTTGGGTTTGTGACAGCCTGGGGACCTTCTTTTGTTCATTAGAAGCTTCCCTCTGGACAAACGCAGTCTCCAAGCCAGATACCTACTCCCATCTTCTGCACTGTAATAATGCTCCTAAAAGTAGGTGAATGATAAATGTTTTAAAGGTATGATAGCAAAAACAACCATAAATGCTAGTAGCTGTGATTTGCAGATTTTAGTTCACACGCACAGCTTGCATCTTTCATTACATAAAAATACTGTAATGTATTTTTCAATAATCATATAAA
>JBBPBX010061669.1:0-20000 GCA_038048925.1 Garcialebias charrua | reverse complement strand
AGGGTACTTTGTTAGGATAGGCTAAGTGCTTGGTAACTGTACAGTAGTACTGTATCCTAACACAGTACCCTACATATTTATCCTAACACAGTACCCTACATAATTATCAAAAAACACATACAGTACATTTGGAGCCATAATGAAGGGAAAAAAGAGTTAATTTCTTACTGGGAGCTGGTGAAGCCTTCCTCCGTCTGTTAGCATGTTAGCTCGTTGCACCTCCGGTCCAACTCGCTGTTTCTGCCGTCTGGTGACACTGTACACCCGTCCACCGCTTCACGTGGTCCACAGCATTTACAGCAAGGTCTGTTAGCATGTTAGCTAATTGCACCTCCGGTCCAGCTCGCTGTTTCTACCGTCTGGTAACACCGTACACCCGTCCACAGCTTCACGCGCTCCACAGCGTTTACAGCAAGGTCTGTTGGCATGTTAGCTCGTTGCACCACCGGTCCAGCTCGCTGTTTCTGCCATCTGGTGACATTGTACACCCGTCCACCGCTTCACGCGGTCCATAGCGTTTACAGCAAGGTCTGTTAGCATGTTAGCTCGTTGCACCACCGGTCTAGCTCGCTGTTTCTGCCGTCTGGTGACACCGTACACCCGTCCACCTCCGTGCACCTTTTGTTTACGGCGTAAAACCGCCGTCAGCTTGGTCAATCTGCCGTATTCCATTGTAAAACCGCCGTCAACCTCTGTCCAGTAAGGTCTCCACCTCCACTGCTTTGCTGTTTCTGCCGTGAAACTCGGTCCAGAGCGGGTCTCTCTCTGTGTTTTTCCGCTGTGTCAACCTACTGCTACTTCTACCGTAAAACAAGAAGGACAACCGGAACTGGCTTTTCAAAAAAAAAATATATATATATATATAATATTTTTATGAGATTTGTGACGTAACCACGAAACGTCGTAACTCGAAACCGATATATATACATATACATATATACATATACATATATATATACATATATATATACATATATATATATACATACATACATATACATATATACATATACATATATATATACATACATACATATACATATATATATACATACATACATATACATATATATACATACATATATATATATATATATATATATATATATACATACATACATATATATATATATATACATATATACATATATATATTGTTGCGAATTCAAAAGGTTGAAGGAAGCTCTGAAACGAATGTGCAAATTTTATGTAGGTTTATTGTACATATAAGAATAAACCTTACAGCAGACAACAGACCTGACTCCAGCACAGTCCACACACACTCTTCAAAGGCAGGGCCACGGTTATAAAAACCCCGGATGTCGTCACCGCCTCCTTGGACCCTGGAACCTCCTTGGACTGCTTCAGGACCGCCCTAGAACCACCTACACTACCACGTGACCCTCCTTTCTGTCAACAATCTATCAGCTTCAATGTAAACATCAAATGTTATGTCTGTGTATGTGCAGGCGTGTAATTGTTCCCTAGTGAAAACAAAGCCCGAGAGAAAAACGTTCTGCCTAGTGTCACATTTCACATTATAAGGCAGAATTAAGTGTATACAAATAATGGAGCATAGTGGGTGTAATGTAATACTGATAGAAATATATTTCAATTCCCCTTTTGACATGACAAACATCATGTCAACAAAATCCTATATGTTCTATGTGAGAATGCAATTAAAAACTTGATACACATTGGAAATCTCTAACATTCCCTCCCACAGCAATATTACATCTAAGTTACCCACCCAGAATATAAAACCCTCATATAAAATAAGCAATAATATAAATGGTAATAAAAACTAAACAGAAAATATACGGTAACCGTCAGAGCTTATATGCTGGAAACGCAATAGAAAACTAACAATTTAAAAAATAAATGTAACAAAAAGCAAAGAAATCAACCAAAAACAAAGAATGAAAATAAAATAAACAAAACAACAAATAAATGTAACAAGAAATAAACAAAACAAACGGAAAAAGTAATAAAGAATAAACAAAAACAAACAAAAATAAACAAAAATAAATGTAAAAATGAAACCATAAAACAAATAAAAATAAAAATAAAACAATAAAATGAAGCGGACTGTCCCTCCTATCAAATATCACGCCTCAACAGGGTATATGCAGGAATAATGAAGTTAAATTCAATACCTTTAAAAGGCGTTCAATAAAAAACAACTGGACTTTAACTTGACTTTATAAATCCAATACTTTCTCAAAAACCCTTAAATTACCCAAAATTGAATTATCAACTCTTAACAAACTTCAAAACATTGCATATACTCTGCTCCATTTCAGGTATGTGTTAACCTTAGCAAAGAATATGAACTATGCTTTAGCCAAGTCAGGCCATCTCATCTTCATCATCATAGACACCTGTGAGGAGAAAAACCCTACACTACTCTGTTGACTAGTCTGATATCTGAGAAAAGCTCAACTGCTCTTATTCAGAGATGTCTGTGATAAGGGCTAAGACCACATTCAGAAAATTAAACACTTAATCTATGATTAATCTAATCAGAACAGAAAACACAAAAATCCTTCCATAACCTGTCAAACTCAAATATCTTATTCACATCCATTTCCTATATATATATATATTATTCTCTGTACCAGAATGTTCTACCACAAACATTTCCTATCAGTAAAATTCACCGCTAGGCTTACTCTGATACTTCTTAACAAGGTGCAGCTAAAATGTATCCTCTAAAACATTTCTAATTATCGTTCAAATCTAAGAATTAAAATTGATAAAACTAAATTATATCTATAGAAAAATAGTGAAAACCCTGTACACCTTTCTCAAAAATCTATCAACACACAACTATTGTACTGCACATTCACCAAGCACAAACATATATATATAATCACATTAATCTGTCTGAAACATTCACATTCTGTCTGACTCATTCATCTCAACAACCTTAATCCTTTCTGGACCTCCTGGATCAAACTCACAGTCATTCTTCACAGGCATAAGAATAACCATATGTATCCTTTCAACATATGGTGTAAACAACAATTGAGAGGTTTCAACAAATAATGAGAAAACCTTGGCATATATTAGTGATTAGTTGGTTAGTTTGTTAGTTAATGTGATTAGTTGTGCTCTGCTGCATGTTCCACCTGTTAACCTGTAAGATAAATAAAAAATGGTGCAGGGAAAATAGATTTTCCCTTCATTGGTTACACTGCAACATTAAGCATTCATTCAACATTAATTAATCTGCTGAAAAGGGGAGGAATGTAAACCCAGTTATGGTAAGGTTCCTCTGCTTGTCCATCACAGCTGTGGAAACATTGTAAAGTGCATTTCCCCTTTTCAAATATAAATTATTCACAATTTTATCTTACACGTTCTGTCACAGGGCTGACAGATCATCAGCAGTCCAGATTTGACCTGTAATGAAAAATAAGAAAAAGTCAGCACTAAATCTATATAAATTACCCCAAACATTCAGATCCAACCTGTTTTTAGGCACTTATTAAAATGATATTCTATAACTTTATCAAATGTATAACTGTTTCCAGCTCTCATCACTGTATGAAAAGTTAAAACGTTGATCTAATTAGGTATTTGAAATGGTGTGTTTAACTATACAGTATGTCTGTTATCTCCCATCCCCTTTTTTGAAACAGGAGGTAAACAAAAAACATCCTGTTACAAAGAAAACAATGGAAATGCTCATAACACAAACGTCATCTGTACTGCAGGTGGAAATACTACCAGAAAGAAAAAATAAAAACTCAAAATAGCCAAACCCAACTACCTAGCATCAGACGTAATACTTCAACCATAAGACACATCCCCCACTAGACACATGTCACACCACCACGACATCCTATGTCAACTTCTTCTTCAACATAACCTCTACTCCATCTCCTCCGCTATCCACACCAAAGTAAGAGAGCTTTAATCCTGCTCCAACACCGTGAGCCTTGCTGCCCTTCCACTCGGTCTCCAGGACAAAGAAAACATTTACCTTCCTTCTCTGCATCATGCCAGCAAACTCTCTACCTATGCCTGTCAAAAGGTGAGGAAAAAGAAAAGAAAAAGACAAACACACATCCAAAAAGGAATGCAACAGGTGCCCATACCGAACATGATGGAGAAAACAGAACCAAACTGTACTGCTCTAACGCGAGTGCATGAAGGAAAAAAAAAACAAAAATGTGTATGGTAATCCAACAATCCATGAGAAGTGTGGCTGTGCAGGTCACGTGTCAGTGAGATCTGTACATGTATGTATGAATAATGAGTGTGCGTGAGGTTCTACCATAGCAAAGAATATGATCATGAAAAACTGTAGTTATTGAACCACCACCTGAAGATCACATGGTCAGCTGACACATCAGCCAGGCTGCAAAGTTTGGTAGTGACGTTTCCAGCTTGACTTTCACTTGTCATGAGTTCTCCAGCCCCCATAGGAGATGTCAAGAGTCCAGCAGTGGGTGCAGACCACAGTTCATAGACTTGGTGCAAAACGTAAAACTCCATGTAACAGTTCAGGCACGAGTCATGACAGCTTGGCTTTAGCTGAACATGATGCATATCGGCAGTCCAGTGCATTTTCAGTTCAGTGCAGGTGGTGACAGCTTTGCGGCTTTAGCTGAACACAACGCATTTCGACAGTTCAGTGCAGTCCAGTGCAGGTGAGGAGTTGTTAGCAAAACCTAGCTTCAATGACAGCATACATGTAATCTATCCAAGAATGGTGTTCAACACTAGAGAGTCATGATGCAACCACACCATGCTATGTAGGGAACCTAAATGTATGCAAACAAGTGTAATGTTGTGGGGTGAGGAATAAAATTGTAAATTGAGAACTGCATCTCTGTGTATAAGTGAAATCCACCACCAAATAGAAACAATTTACTGCTAACTAAACGTCCTCATGGAACACCTGCAACGTTCACTGATCAGATGTCAAGCTGAAATCCTCAGAAAACACCTAAATAAAGTCACCCCCTGCAGTATGTCAGCTGTGTGAAGACTCCCTTCCAGACTCTGTCGAGCAGGTCAGAAGGCCAAACACGTCCTGCAGAACAAACAAGCGGCAGTCCTCCAAGAAAAGAGAAAAAAAAATACACACATAAAAAAGAACAAATAAAAATAAAAACAAACCACCAAAGTACTCCAAACCACCATTACACAGGCCTTGTTCATATGTCATTAAACATGACCTGCACCCCACCAGGCTGAAGTGATGAGAACTGGAAACATAACAATTAATTGCGTGAGATTAACCCTGCATGTACTCCTTCAGGCAACATGTTCCTGGAACCTCACCTATAAAAATCAGAAATGTGCCTTTAACACTGAGAGTGAAAAACACATATCTGCAAAGAATACAGTACTGCATTGTGAGGACAACAGACTGTCACAGAGAGGTCAGCGTGTTTAAAACAAAGGTCACAGCAACAGAAAATAAAAAACAAACCGTGTAATAACCCAACTTTTAACTGGTAATTAACTAACTACTTTACCCTGGAGTTTTCTTCCAAAGCTGCACTGAAGTACACACCAATAAACAGTAACTTTTACAGTCCCAGCCTGAGCTGAATAAGTTGTAAAACTCCCCGTTATCAGCCGGAACCCCGTGAGGCAGATCCACTAACTGTAGGTGCAGAACCAAGTGACAACTCACTCAGATTTATGGATGAAAGAGGCCTCTATGCCGTGCAGGTTCACAGGCACGTAGGGGGGGGGGGTGAGGGAGGAGGGGAGGAGATGTCTCCTTGCCTCCGTGTCAGGCACCAACAGGAGAGTATTATCTTGTTAGAAGCCATAAATCTGAGTTCGAGCCAGCAGCTCCAAGCCGGTCCCAGGACCAGAACCTCCAGAGGCCATCTGCGGCGGGGGGGGGGGGGGGAAGGAGGAGGGGAGCCCCATCTGCAGGAACTGCAACAAATCAGTGGGGGAGACCGGCCGTGTGACAGCTGCATGTGCGAAACTGCCCTGTGCATGGCTGCTCAGAGAAGGTTTCTGGCTCCCTGACTTTAACACTCACAAATGCAATAAATGAGAATAAAAATGAAAAGAAAAAAATCTGTCCCTGTTGCCTTGTTTGCGTGTATACCGTACCTACCGGAGTACAGGTCGCAAGCCACGAAAAAAAAGAGAAAAGAAAACAAAAAATAATAAAAAGAAAAGAAAGTTATCTTAAAAGAATGGGTGCGACCTATACAGTGGAAAATACGGTAATCGACTTTAACTGGGAAGGGGAAGAAAAATGTGACTCTTAACAGCGATCACAGTCCCGGCTGTGACCTAATCACACTGCACAGCGACCTGTGACCCCGGAGCGGCAATCCACTCTGAACGGCAAAACCATGCGTCGGATGAAAGCCCTGTGACTCGACGGCGACAGATGCCCGGAGTTCACGATGAGGCCTCGACCGCACAGTTTCCCGGAGTCCAAAGGAAAAGTGTCTCCCAGCCGACAGGCCGGAGCGCAGAAGTGGGATGTGGGGGAAGGGCAAACTTAAGGCACCGTAAATTATCCCTACGCGTGTGTGGAACTTCTGTGCTCTTCACCTTACTCATATGTACAAGAACGGCAAAAAAATGCACATTCAAATGAAATACCAACAGTAGTTCACGTTTTTTTACTTTTAGCTGCTAACATTATAAAACACTGGCCCACCTCGAGACAAACAGCCCTCAGTCAACAAATAATTTAGTGTGTCCAAACGCAGACGTTTTGTGTAAGAGGGGTCCTGCTCACCTCTGTGAATCACCGGCTGTTGACTGCGCGCGTGCTCGTCTCTGTCGGCGGTGGGGGGGGGAACCCTCCAAATCATCTCTCGTTTCAGACGAAACCGCAAACCCCTCAGCGTCGGTGGTCACCAAATTGTTGCGAATTCAAAAGGTTGAAGGAAGCTCTGAAACGAATGTGCAAATTTTATGTAGGTTTATTGTACATATAAGAATAAACCTTACAGCAGACAACAGACCTGACTCCAGCACAGTCCAACACACACTCTTCAAAGGCAGGGCCACGGTTATAAAAACCCCGGATGTCGTCACCGCCTCCTTGGACCCTGGAACCTCCTTGGACTGCTTCAGGACCGCCCTAGAACCACCTACACTACCACGTGACCCTCCTTTCTGTCAACAATCTATCAGCTTCAATGTAAACATCAAATGTTATGTCTGTGTATGTGCAGGCGTGTAATTGTTCCCTAGTGAAAACAAAGCCCGAGAGAAAAACGTTCTGCCTAGTGTCACATTTCACATTATAAGGCAGAATTAAGTGTATACAAATAATGGAGCATAGTGGGTGTAATGTAATACTGATAGAAATATATTTCAGTAGTGGAGTAAGTACCCACATATACTTTGTGATTCTACTTAAGTAAAGTACAGATACATGAAAAATGTACTTAAGTACAGTAAAAAAAAGTACTTGTACTTAGTTACATCCCACCACTGTCATCAGGTTCAATACACTATTAAATCAAAATGTTGTGCAACAATAATGCTTTAGAAAAAGTAACTGTATGAAGTTAACAAATAGAGAACTGTACTGTAGTTACTTAATAGTTTTCCCTTATTTCTATCACAGTGTCAGAGTAATTTACTCTAACCCATTTTAAACATAACCATAAGTGAAATGTGATTATTCAGTCACATTTTAACATACAAGATCATTTATTTAAAAATTACACATTAAACTGTAAGGTAAAATGCATAAAATTCCTTTCAAAGGTGCAACATCTCTGTTTTTTAAAATCTTTTTAACAAAGGTTTCCTAGATTTTGCACCCAAAATGAGATACACTTCATTTAACTTCATTTAGCTTCATGAGTTACATAAGCTTTTTACTGTCTTTTACCCATGAATTAACACAAATTTCCACCAGTTACTTTTAATGTAATCACTACTAAATGATTTTAGTGATGAAGTGTGCTTTACACAGATTTTTCTACTTAATTACATAAATAAATTGTAAACTGCAACATAAATTCTTTGAAAATAACTGAAAATGTGCAAAGACAATGTTCTCTCTTTCCACTGTCATTCCAATTTTGTGACGTGTTCATGAAGCAGCTAGCAACAGGAGTGAGCTAACTTACCAAGGGATGGGGTGATTTACCATGTTAACTTGCTCCTTCTACTATGCTTATCCAAACTCTGAACAAGGGTTTTACAAAGTTAGCATCATAAACTGACTCACATCAAGTTTTAAGCACAGTAAAATACATTTTGTAAATACCATTTATCTCTTTCTTGCTTCAGCACGTGTGTAAACAAGTGATTTCCGATGTCAAGCTATTTTTTTTCATGCATCACACTTCCTGTCAAATCAAACAGACTTCCTGTTTTCAAAATAAAACCAATAACGCAACAGTAAAACAATTTTTTTTATATATCTTAACGCAGATGGGTTACAGTAGTTTTGTTAACTTTGTTATAAACAGGCTGAAACTAAAATTAGTCAGCCTGAACTGAACTGCAGGTTGCTGTTGAATTTTTATGAATCAGGGTCCTGCATCATAAATATTTTCACATGAATTTTGTTTATATACCAAAAATTTATATCACCCACCCTGCCAAACCACCACTGAATGCCTCTGATAATTAAAACACTTGCAATAATAATCCAGTGTTTCCCTTACCATACGAAATATGAAATGTTTGCTCACTAAATTGTTATTATTTGAACGCCTGCAGCCAATACATAGTTCCCACGTGACGTCACATAAGAGGTATTTTGGGTTTTCCGCCATTTTGGTTGGTAATACTTCCTTTCCTGACCACTAGTGGCAGCGTAGGTTACTGGCTGTGTAATATCAACCGGAAGGATTTGCCCTCCACAACATCAAGAATACGCTCCGATCACTTCTAGTCAGGTAAACAAAGATTCTATGTGAATAATTTTGCGAAACTGTGTGTGTTTGAACAGTTTTTTCAGTTTCTTGCTCTTCTGTTACTGTCTGTTACTGACGTTAGCTTAGCAACGCTATGCTAATGCTAACCTCCACTTCGTAACACTCACGGGAACAAGGTGTCCCACCCGTGTTTATCCTAGGCTCTTTGTTGTTAGGAAGCTGCTTGTTAATGATTTATTTTGAACCTTTATTTACCCTGTGACATCAGGCTGATACACACACGTTAATGACAGATAAACTGTCTCAAACTGAGACAGGTAATGCAACAAGCAAAACTCACAACAAAGAGCAGATCCGAGAGCTGCTCAGAAAATGTCACGGTGTGATTCCACAAAAACAAACTTTGCATGAATAAAAACCTGTTGTATATAAAAACTTTTTTTCTTTTTGTCCTCTGCAGCTAATCCTACTGATAGGGTGTTACTGAAGCTGGTCCTGAGTCTGCTGCAGCTCTGCAAACTAGCTGCCAGTCATCCTGGAGGAAATGACATTTTAGGTACACAATGTGTTAGTTGTTTAAAAAATGTCCACCCTCTTTCAGTCCATTTCAGGCTTTAATGTTTCAAGACATAATAAAAATGATCTGGTCATTAACAGGTTCTTAATACTGCAAATGCTGCACCAATCCGTCTGTCAAGCTCACGCTCCATTCTTCCGTCACTCGTGACCAGAACCCCACACTGAAGTTGACAGCCACACTTACCGGTACGATAGCTGTTAGGTGCAACTGTATTTATTTTTTATACTTTGAGTAGCAAACTTGGAGTCTTATTTTAAACTTTGTGATGCAAAAAATGACAATGTTTACTAATCTTTTCATTTTTTTAAGGTACAGATGAGTGAATAGTTCGTAGACCCGGGTCCAGTCTCAGATCCGGAGGGGTTGGCTGCTCCAGTCGGATGGTCCCACATGATGAGAAATCTGTTCATTTGTTTAAGATCAGAAACTGCGCTCGGATGCATCGTTTCTTGTTGAAGAGTGTTTTGATTAATCATTTCATTAAAATATATAAAATCACCCACAGTTCTCATATTGTATTCAGTTTAAATTGTTTTGAATTTATAATTATAGCTTTTATTCTGAACTTTATCAGTCTACTACTGGAGGATGAACAGGAACATGCATGTTTTTATGTTTTGTACATGTTAATAATTAACACTAAACTGGTAAGTTAAGTTGCCAATTAAGAACAATCACTACATGTAGGTTTTATTTATGTGCAGTAGAACTTCTCATTATTGGACATTAAACAACAACTTAATTATTGAAATAAACAAGGTGAAACTTGGTACAACTGTTTTATTCAAACTAAAGGTAAGCACACGTTCATTTAGCAATGTGTGTTTTCACAGCAACACCAAATGTATTTGAAAAGCAGATTCATCCATCTTTCATCCATCCAGCTTCATCGATCTCCTGGGACTCAGCATCTTACACAGAAAGAGAAAACAAAATGCTTTCAGGGTTTAAAGCAATATTTAACTAATGGATTACGGTAAAAGGAGTTACCAAATTGTAACTTTTCACCACTAACTTTATTAACAAAGGCAAATCACAGTGGAAAATAAATATCTGACATTTACTGAGAAACGTTAATACTATGACTGAGAAATAATTATAAATAATTTATTTTGTTAACACTAATTTAAGTATGAAAGGCAGTCATAGGCTAATGTAATGTGAGAAATATCAGCCATCCTTACTAACAAGCTCATCAGTTAAGCTGAAGCAACGATCTTTAATATCTATGCTTTAAAGTAGCACAGATAAAAAAATAAAAAAGTAGCACAGATTAGCATAGCCGATGTAGCTTTTACTAAAGTACACATGGCTGATATTTACTGTGGCACAAGTTACATTAGCTAAGCTATTCTTTGTTATGTTAAAAATCGGTTATATTTACTGTAGCTCAAGCTACGTAGCTTAGCACGCAGTAAACAACACCATTAGCAAAGAGCTAGCTTAGCTGCTATAGCTACGAGGGACGTCACATCTACGTGTAATCACTTACTCTGCCATTCACCAGAACTGTTATTAACATGAAGACAGCAATGACGAGCTCTGGACGTCCTTCACAACTCTGTTACTGGATCTTAAGCATCCATCCATGAATTTAAAGCTGCGAATCTGCTCCGTTGTGGACACTCAGAGTAACTTCTTCGTGACAACTTTTTGCCCTTCTCCACCAAGGGGCAATACCGCTTCGTCTGACATGATTTATTTCTCCAACTCACAACTTGTTGCCCTTCTCCACCAGGGGGCAGTACCGCTTCGTCTGACATTTATTCCTTCAACTCAACTCCAACCACAGCGCCTTGGTCAAGAGTAGCTCTGGTTGCTCGCGTCGGTTTATCCTACTAAAATGGCGGAAATTCCAGAATTCTAGAATTCTAGTCACGTGTGTGGGAACTATGTATAAGTAACAAGGTTGCATTTCCTGTGTTCCATGACTCTTGATGACATCATGCATCATGGAACACAGGATGCTTGATGTCATGATGTATCATGGAACACAAGATGATGCTTGATGACATCATGCATCATGAATGATGTTCATGGAACACAAGATGATGCTTGATGACATCATCACTTTAGTTTTGATGATGCCTTTGATGTTGCCTTTGATGTATCACTCGGAAAAGTTTATATATATGAGACATTAGTTTTTGGTGGAACATAGTTTTGGAAGACGCAGTTAAGTTCACATGTTCTTTGAACATTCTGGTGTTTGAAAATGGCCAAATACATTGAAAGATTAACTTCAATCTTTAATAAAAATTCAGCCTTTCAAGCACAAGTCGGTGCCCCTATTACAATTAAGTCAAACATATACAATGTTGTGGAAATTTTAGTACAAGATCACTTTGGAGAAGTCGTCACTTGCAGAAAAGAGAAAACTGAAAAAATGCTTGTTTTGAAATGCATAAAGAAAAAAATCTTTTACCGTACAGAAGAACGAGAGCTCAATGCTTTACATCGTCTCAGAAGTCTAAATGCTGACAGAAATCATATTGTTAAGTTTATTGACAACTTCATATTTAAGGATCGTGTCTGTTTAGCTTTTGAAAAACTTGATTTCAACCTCCAGGACTTCATGAAAAAACGAAATTGTACACCTCTTAAGCTAAGCGAAATCAGAGGAATTGCCCACCAGATGCTTGTAGCTCTGAGAGCACTGAAATATGCTGGAATTACACATGCAAATGTACGGCCTGAGAATATTTTATTTGTGAATCATCTCTCTCAGCCGTTCAGAGTGAAGCTGGCAGGTTTTGGGACCGCTGTTGAGACAGTCAAATTATCGGAAGTCACTCTCCCTGTGTTTTGGGGCTATAGCGCACCAGAAATCTTCTGGGATTATTCGTTGGATGAAAGCATTGATACGTGGAGTCTTGGCTGTTTGCTGGCTTATCTATTTCTTGGTCAAAGTTTGTATCCAACGGACTGCGAGTACAATTATTTGAAGTTTGTTGTTAAACTACATGGCAAACCAGCTGATTCTTTCCTTGAGAAACGATCGCAAACTCGGCGCTATTTCACTCAAGATAAAGTGGAAGATAATACATGGAGATTTAAAACAACCCAAGAATATTACAAAGCAACTGGAAAGAGAATTAAAACCAGAGAGTGGACTTATGATCATTTAGAGTCGCTAGATGATTTAAGAAAAACACGTGCAGACTTAGATTCATCTGAATTAGAGGATTTGGAAGCATTTATATATTTCCTTAAAAACCTGTTAAAATTAAATCCACAAGACAGGGACTTGCCAGACTATGCACTCAATCATTGGTTCATTACAATGGAACACCTTCAGAAGAGCAATCTTTTCCCATATAGAATTTTAGCATATAGATTATTGCTTAGGTGTGGAGTTGAGAGCACAGATGATCGAGAATACTTACCGGTAGCTAATTCAGATGCCACTGATGATACAGATAAGAAATCGAATGACCAATACTTTAGTCTAAAAGACTCAGAAAATGCCATAAATTTGTCTGAAATTGTTTCTGCGAAAGATTTTACCATCCGTCATAAATCTACTGACTACCACCTTATCCAAAAACTTGGAGAAGGGGTCTTTGGTAACGTTTTTAGATGCAGAAAAGGTTTTACAAACGAGTTTGTAGCAATGAAAGTAATAAATAAATCTCACAAATGGTCAGCTAATCAAGAAGCCAGGATACTAGAAAAACTCAGAGAGCTCGATACAGACAAAAACAACTTGATCAGGTACTTTGACATTTTTCCATACAAAGGCAACACTTGCTTTGTGTTTGAGTTGTTAGAAGTGAGTTTGTTTGACTGGATACAAAAAATATTTCCTAAATCTCTAAGTATTTCAGAAATCCGACCGATTGCTGAACAGACGCTCATTGCTCTCAACGCACTAAAACGATTAGGCATTACCCATACAGACATCAAACCGGATAATATAATGATTGTCAATCGTGAAAAAATGCTGTTCAGAGTGAAATTAATTGACTTTGGCCTTGCAGGCTCGACCTCAGAATTATCAAAGCGATCTTGTTTGCAAGCGCCTGGTTATAGAGCGCCCGAGGTTTATCTAGGCTTTCCTATGGACGAAAGTATTGACATTTGGGGTCTTGGAAGTACATTAGTTTTTCTGTTCCTTTCGCAGCACATGTATCCAGCAAGTTCAGAGTTTGAAACCTTGGAATTTATGATAAAGCTTCATGGTATGCCTGACAAAAAATTACTGGATACTGGCAGGCGTGTTAGCAATTATTTTCTACGGGACCAGAGCAGCCCAGATCCTGTTTGGAGACTGAAAACAGCAGAACAATATTTTAAAACAACAGGATGCATTACAATCAAAAACTATAGTTACGAATGGTTTCAGTCTCTGAATGATTTGAAGAAAATGGCACCAAAAACTAAGGATCCCAATAATTCTAAAGATTTAGAATGCTTTATAGATTTTATTAGGAAAACACAAAATATCAATTCAGCTGACAGGATTCTTCCAGCTGATGCACTTAATCATGATTTTATAACAATGGCCCACCTTGCTGGTGCCAAAAATAGCGTTTATGTGACCAAAGCACAACAAATCTTAAAAAAATGCCAACTCAGGAACCCACCCAAAAACTCTTTTAAGGAAGAGGGTATGCATCATAACACCGAGACTGTTACTCATGCATGTATTCCAACCTCCAGTACAATGGCCCTCATTTCTTATGCCAAAAACGTATCATCTGCCGTAAATGTTAGTCAATTATTGGTGAAATGCAAACACAAGATCTCACCCAGTCTTCTGGACTGCGAAAGCAAAAAGTCCACACATTTGGATCCCATTAAGATCCTAACTGCAGACAATTCTAAAGAACAAACATCTGAGATGGACATCCAACAGAAAGACCCACCAGAAATTCTTGAGAAAGTAAATTGTAACAGCAAGACTTTTGCTGAAACATGTGTTCCAGCGTTAAACACAACGGCCCACCTTTATGCCAATAACGGATCGTCTGTCACAAATGTTCGTACAATAATTGTAAAATGCAGACACAAGAGTCCAGACAGTTCTTTGGACTTCAAAAGCACATCTACTTCCAGTTCAAAAAACACCTTTGATCAAGAGAATAACAGTTCTAAAAGAAACAAAGGAAGTATTCAAGATGGATTTATGGGTCCGGGTGTGAAACCTGCAACTGAAGAAAGTTTGGAATGTTTCACTCTCCATCTTCCAGATAAATTTAATAAAAACATTCAGTCAAGAAATCCTTTCAAAAATGAAACCAGCTCCTTCGAAACCAATACCTCATGCAAAACAAACGTAGGATTTTCTTGTCAAAATGAAAATCCTTCACATTCTGTAGAAGTGAAATCAAAAAGGAAATATTTGAATAGGATTAGTAACTTCTTCTCAAGAATATTTAAACCCATCATAAGCTCTATTAATAATGGTAGAGTCACAAAACAACAAAACAAATGATAAACCAGCTATAAAAATTGCATGGGGAAGTTGTTAGCAAACAATATATATAATAAGGTTTAGGGTTCACACATCTGTCTTTCTGTATGGGGTTCGCATTTGCGGGTTTTCTCTAGGCACTCTGGTTCCCCCACCTCCCGGGTCTCAAGTCAATATCCACATATGTGATTTGTCTGTAATAATAGCAAGTCAATTAAAACAACAGACAAAAACAATCACAACAAAAACTTGGCCATACGGTAGTGTGACGGTTAGAAAAAAAAAAAGGATTACTATTCAAATATCTGCTTTTCTATGTAGAGTTTGCATGTTTTCCTTGTATGTAGGGGTTTTCTCCAGACACTCTGGTTCCCCTACCTCCCAGGTCTCAAGTCCAGCCATTCTAAATCTGCATGTAGGCTATGTGACATACTAGCAAGTCATTTAAAACAACAACAAACAAAAACGACCACAACCAAAACTTGGCCATACGGTAGTGTGAGGGTTAGAAAAAAAAAAGGATTACTATTCAAATATCTGCATTTCTATGTAGAGTTTGCATGTTTTCCTTGTATGTAGGGGTTTCCTCCAGACACTCTGGTTCCCCTACCTCCCAGGTCTCAAGTCCATCCATTCTAAATCTGCATGTAGGCTATGTGACATACTAGCAAGTCATTTAAAACAACAACAAACAAAAACGACCACAACCAAAACTTGGCCATACGGTAGTGTGAGGGTTAGAAAAAAAAAAAAGGATTACTATTCAAATATCTGCTTTTCTATGTAGAGTTTGCATGTTTTCCTTGTACGTAGGGGTTTCCTCCAGACACTCTGGTTCCCCTACCTCCCAGGTCTCAAGTCCATCCATTCTAAATCTGCATGTAGGCTATGTGACATACTAGCAAGTCATTTTAAACAACAACAAACAAAAACGACCACAACCAAAACTTGGCCATACGGTAGTGTGAGGGTTAGAAGAAAAAAAAAGGATTACTATTCAAATATCTGCATTTCAGATTCAGATTCAGATTCAGTTTATTATCGCCATTGTCAATGAACAGGATTCACAGACTAGGAATTTGCTTCGGCATAACGGTGCATAAAATATAAAAACATAAGACACAAAAAACATAAACCATAAAACATCAATACAATCAATACAATATTCAGTGAACAAAAACTACTAAGAAACAGCGCAATTAGAGTGGTGCAATCAAAATACAGTGATACAGTGATTCCCAATCAAAATACAAAGAACAAATACAAAATACAGCGACCAAGGCAAGTTATGAGGTAGCATGGTTATGAGTGTTCAAGAGTCTGACAGCAGAGGGGAAGAAACTGTTTTTATGGCGGGAGGTTCTGGTCCCAATTGACCGAAGCCTCCTGCCTGAGGGGAGTGGTTCGAACAGACCGTATGCAGGGTGAGAAGGGTCAGCTGTGATCCGACCTGCTCGCCTCACAGTCCTGGAGACGTACAGGTCATGGAGAGATGGGAGACTACAGCCGATTACCTTCTCAGCCGATTACCTTCTTCTTCTTCTATGTAGAGTTTGCATGTTTTCCTTGTACGTAGGGGTTTCCTCCAGACACTCTGGTTCCCCTACCTCCCAGGTCTCAAGTCCATCCATTCTAAATCTGCATGTAGGCTATGTGACATACTAGCAAGTCATTTAAAACAACAACAAACAAAAACGACCACAACCAAAACTTGGCCATACGGTAGTGTGAGGGTTAGAAAAAAAAAAAAGGATTACTATTCAAATATCTGCATTTCTATGTAGAGTTTGCATGTTTTCCTTGTATGTAGGGGTTTCCTCCAGACACTCTGGTTCCCCTACCTCCCAGGTCTCAAGTACACCCATTCTAAATGTATATGTAGGCTATGTGACATAATAGCAAGTAGGCATGTAACGGTACACGTGGGTGTACCGAAACGTTTCAGTACGGCACGTTCGGTTCGGTCCACCTGCGTACCGTTTCAGTTATTTTTTCACTTAATAAGTTTTATTAACGGGAGAATATGTGTGCCGCGGAACTAAATTTCCTGGGCGCGTTTCAGCACGGCAATATTATCTTGCAGCATGCGTAGCATTAGCAGCGTAGCATGCATCTCGTTGTTTGGGAACGTTATGGCTTTCTTGTTAAAAGACGAGTGCACATCCAAAGCTGTGTGTCGACGTTGCTTCACAAGATTGGATCTGCAGCAGCAACACGTCTAACGTTAACACGCTTGAAACGACGTCATCCGAACGTGAACGAAGAAAAGCAGCTTATTGCAGAAAGACTGCTAACAGCAGCTGCATTTAAAGAGAGAGTCAGAGTCAGAGAGTCTTTATTGTCATTTGCACCGCATGTGGTACATGTGATGAAAACGAGATTATGTACACGGGGTCCCAGTTACATCCAACGTCCTTTAAACATCCTTTATCAGGTAACTCAGGTTGGTCCAGAGCAATAACACAAGCTGTAGTAGTTTTTAAAGATCTGGATCTACCTCTGAATGTTTTTGATGCGTAGGCTTTAAAGTTCTTGAGCGTCGCTAAGACATCCATCACATCAACACTTCAGCCAAAAAGTTCAGAACTTTATGAAAAAGTTAAAACTGATATTGTCAACAAGTTCTGGAGCTGATTAAAGCCCTGATGATGATGATGACCGAGAGATTTAAGCACCTCAACCGTTCAAGAAGAGGTATTGTTGTTTTATTATTATTATCTAATTAATCTTTTTTATTTAAAATCATAATCTTATTAACTTTTTTTTTTTTTACCTCTTTGTGTTTTATTTCCAGTCTGGGGCAGAGATAGCAGCTGTCTTCTTCCTCTTCAGGGACATCCACCAGATCACCTGCAGCTAAGAAGTCTGTGATGACTGAACTCTGAACTTTTCCAGGGACAGGTGGGGGAAGGTCCAAGAAGAAGTTGTTGTGAGTAATGAGGACAAATACAGCCACACTGCTGCTACTGTTGTTATTGAGATGGCTGGAGATATTCACGGTAACTAGATCTGTGCTTTTAGCAGAAAATGTGGAGAAGTTGGTCTTTTGGACAAAAACTTAAAACTTGATTAGTTCAGTTGTAAACAGTCTGTTGCTGCTTATTATTCTGGTTCTGACTGTTATTGTATTAAGATTTTTATTATTGTTAGTATACCGTAGTTTATTTATTATAAAGAGTGCTGTTTATTTAAAATATCATCCAAATGGGTCACTTTTATTTATTTTTATACAAACGTATTTTTGGCATATTTTCAAAATAAACATTTTGTAAGTCTTTATTTTGTCTTTTTTTTTTGTACCGAAAATAAACCGAACCGAGCCCTCCTTGAAACTGAACCGAACCGAAATGTGATTTTAGCGTACCGTTACACCCCTAATAGCAAGGCACTTAAAAAAGACGACAACAAAAACTTAGCCGTACGGTAGTGTGAGGGATGGGGGAAAAAGAAAAAAAAGGATTACGGTACTACAGTATTCAAATACTGTATCTGCTTTTCTATGTAGAGTTTGCATGTTTTCCTTGTACGTAGGGGTTTCCTCCAGACACTCTGGTTCCCCTACCTCCCAGGTCTCAAGTCCACCCATTCTAAATCTATATAGGCTAAGTGACATAATAGAGAGTCACTTAAAAAAACGACAACAAAAACTTAGCCTTACAATTTTAGCGTATTTGCGCGACTTCCAGTCGTTTCCGGAAATGCATCTGTGTCCGCCATTTTATGATTCCCAAGTGCGGTCAATTGAGGTCCGCCATTATCGGCTCTTGCCAGCTGGCTCTGGAGGGCCGTGTGTCCGATAGGGGTTGTCTCATATGGATAAATTAGCTGGAAACACTCGGTGAACTTAGTGGACGCGCCGCCGATCGCTCCCACAACGTCGCTCGACATGCTAACGAGCGCAGCTAACAGAGCAGCTAACGCGGGCAAAGACACCAAGCCGACATGCCGCGGAGGGGCCATCTGCGGCCGGGAGTTCGCCGCAATGTCCGCCTGGCAGCCTAAGATGTCGGGGGACACTGAGCTAACGCGGAGACACAAAGCCAACAGCCTTTTTGAATGAACTGACATGCTAACGAGTGCTGCTAATGGCGGGGCCTACTAACGCTGAGCAGCTTGTTTTGGATGGACGAACATCGCGGAGAAACGGCTTTCAGTAAGTTTTTTTTTTTCTGGCTCCAAATGTATGAAGTTAAGAAGCTAACAGTCCTTCTTTTAAACAGTTTGGACCGCGTGTGCGCGTGTGGGGCGTAAGGAAGCAGGGGAGCTCGGACGTGCAAGAGCTAATGCTAAAAGACGAAGGCAGGCTTTGACCAGCTCAAAGTAAGAAATTGTATTTTTTATTTATTCATTTACTGTACAGTACTGTACTGTATTTACATCTGATACTGCACTAGGTGTGTTAGGTGTGTTAGGATAGGCGAAATGCTTGGTAACTGTAGTAATATCCATATACGTGCAGGCAGTGGCGGCTGGGGTGGACTCCGACTTACGGCAAAATCGACCTACAAACGGTCCTTAGGTCCGGAACTCGTTCGTAGGTCGAGGGTTTACTGTATATATATACATACAGTATATAATAAATGTTTCCTGGACGACCACACCATCCTAGAGTTGTTTCAATCTGGCTTCAAATCTCTCCATAGTACCGAAACTGCTCTGCTGAAGGTCTTTAATGAAAATTTTCACAGCCACAGATGCAGGTGATACTGTGCTGCTTGTCTTATTGGACCTTACATCGGCTTTTGACACTATCGACCACAACATCCTCATTTCTAGGCTGGAGCAGTGGGTGGGCATCACAGGGTCTGCCCTCAAATGGTTCGAGTCCTACCTCTCAGACAGAACCTTTTGTGTCAATATCAAAGATTTCAGTTCAGCATCTACAGCGCTTCAGTGGGGGGGTACCGCAGGGGTCCATCCTCGGTCCCCTTCTCTTCTCATTATACCTGCTGCCACTAGATGCTATTTTCCGCAAACACAAAATAGCCTTTCATTTCTACGCCGATGATTGTCAAATTTACTTTCCCCTGAGGCACAGAGGCTCACGCTCTATTCAACCCCTTCTTGACTGACTGGCTGACATCCATGATTGGATGGCCTCAAACTTCTTAAGTTTCAATGAGAAGAAGTCTTAAGTCATGTTGTTCCATCCAACAGCTCACTC
>JBBPBX010061668.1:0-21051 GCA_038048925.1 Garcialebias charrua | reverse complement strand
AACAACCTTCATCAGGTAATTCAGATCGGTCCAGAGCAATAACACAAGCTGTAGGAGTTTTTAAAGCTCTATCTACGTCTGAATGTTGTTGATGTACTGACTTTAAAGTTCTTGAGCCTGGCTACAACATCCATCATGTCAACACGTCAGCCAAAAAGTTCAGCACTTTATGAAAATGCAAACTGATATTGTCAACAAGCCCTGGACCATATTAAAGCCATGATGATGATGATGATGATGATGATGATGATGATGATGATGATGATGATAACCGAGAGATTCAACCACCTCATAACTGTTCAAGAAGATGTATTGTTCTTTTATTATTATTATCTAATTAACCTTTTTAATTTAAAATTATAATCTTATTAACTTTTGTTTTTGTGTTTTATTTCCAGTCTGGGACAGAGATAGCAGCTGACTTCTTCCTCTTCAGGGAAATCCACCAGATCACCTGCAGCTAAGAAGTGTGTGATGACTGAACTCTGAACTTTTCCAGGGACCTGTCCCACCTGGGGGAGCAGGTCCAAGAAGAGGTTGTGAGTAATGAGGACAAATACAGCCACACTGCTGCTACTGTTGTTATTGAGATGATTTTCTCCACCACTGGAGATATTCGCTGCAACTAGATCTGTGCTTTTAGCATAAAATGTGGACAAGTTGTTCTTTTTGGACAAAAACTTAAAACTTGATTAGTTAGATTGTAAACAGTCTGTTGCTGATTATTGTTGTGGTTCTGACTGTTATTGTATTTATTAAGATTTTTATTATTGTTAGTATAGTTAATTTATTGTGAAGAGTGCCATTTATTTAAAATATCACCCAAATGAGTCGCTTTTATTTATTTTTAAACAAACGTGTTGTTTACTTGGCATATTTTCAAAATAAACATTTTGTAAGTATTTACTTTTGTCTTTTTTTGTACCAAAAATTAACCGAACTGAACCCTCCTTGAAACTGAACCAAACCGAAATGTGATTTTAGCGTACCGTTACACCCCTAGAAGATGATGATTGTGAGGGTACAATTGTGTGTGTGTGTGTGCATGCGTGTGTGTGCGTGTGTGTGTGTGTGTATGTTGAAGTAACATTGTCTTTATTGTACATGTGTTTCAGTGGTTCCTGTCTCTGTTTAGAGCTGATTAAGAAGAAGAAGCTCCTCAGGACTGAAGGCCTGATGTGGACCAGCAGGACCCAGAGCCTCTTATCATAAAGTGGAAGAGAAGACCCTTAGACCAGTCTGGTGACCAACTTAATATGGAGGAGACTGATATCAGATTTTAGGTCACTTCAGTTTCTTTAAAGAGGGAGGAAGATTAAAATAAACAACTTACCAGGAACCTAGATTTTAAAATTCACAAAGACAGTTCCAGCTCTTCAAAGACTGATGTTAATGAGGACGATGAAGAGGATGGTGAAATGACCATTCCTGACTCTCTGCTAAAGAACTCATCAGACTCTGAATCAGAACGTGAAGACAGTATGAAAGACTGGAAGGAGAGCAGGACTCCTGAATCAGAGGTAAAAACTGCCAACAAATCTTTGAGCTGCTCTGAGTGTGGTAAGCAGTATGTCAGTAACCGGACTCTTCAAAGACACATGACAAGTCATTCAGGAGTGAAGTCTTCAAGATGTCTGCTTAATAAGAAATGTGTTGGAGAGAAGAAAAATGTAGAGTCCCGCAGGAAAGTCCAGGCAAGGCCAAAATCTATAAGCTGTGATGATTGTGGTAAAAGATTTACTTTCAAATCACATTTAAACAGACACATGAGAGTCCACACAGGAGACAAGCCATTTCCTTGTGATCTTTGTGGACAAAGATTTAGTCAGAAGACAAATTTAAACTCCCATATAAGAGTCCACACAGGAGACAAGCCATTTCCTTGTGATCTTTGTGGACAAAGATTTAGTCAGAAGACAGATTTAAACAAACACATGAGAGTCCACACAGGAGACAAGCCGTTTCCTTGTGATCTTTGTGGACAAAGATTTAGTCATAAGACAGATTTAAACAGACACATGAGAGTCCACACAGGAGACAAGCCATTTCCTTGTGAACTTTGTGGACAAAGATTTAGTCAGAAGACAAGTTTAAACTCACACATGAGAGTCCACACAGGAGACAAGCCATTTCCTTGTGAACTTTGTGGACAAAGATTTAGTCATAAGACATTTAAACAGACACATGAGAGTCCACACAGGAGACAAGCCGTTTCCTTGTGAACTTTGTGGACAAAGATTTAGTCAGAAGACAAGTTTAAACTCACACATGAGAGTCCACACAGGAGACAAGCCGTTTCCTTGTGAACTTTGTGGACAAAGATTTAGTCAGAAAACAAATTTAAACTCACACATGAGAGTCCACACAGGAGACAAGCCGTTTCCTTGTGAACTTTGTGGACAAAGATTTAGTCGGAAGACAAGTTTAAACAGACACATGAGAGTCCACACTGGAGTGGAAACTTTCTACCAGAAAATATTAAAATAATTATTATAGGCCATGAGATGCAACTGGTGTTTTAACACCCAAATAAAATTAATTTTGATTTTGTAAAATATATTCTGTAACAATTTTTGAACAAGTTCCTAATCTATGATTTGCTCCTAATTTCTCAAGAATACTTTAAAAACAAACTAATTAAACCTTAGATCATAATTTGGACTATAGATGTTGGTTCTAAAATACTGGTTCAGTGGTTGTGCAATATGTGGAGAGAACCAACCAACCAATCAAATTGTTTTTTCAAACAGTCAGACCCCATGAAATGTTGTTCATGTAATTCCTGAGAGAATTGTTATTTAATCAGTTAGTTACTTGGTTAATTAACAGATTTCTCATGCAGATGAACTAATTATGTTTTAATTAAGGATGGGGCTGATCCGGTATCAGTATTGGCCTCGGCCTCCTATACCAGCATAATTTATCTATCGGATTTTTTGATACAATCTGCAGAGATTTCTGATCCATGATGAATGTCTATGTCTGCTGAAACATCTCCACATGTGATTCCCTGCCGGCTGCTCTGCAAGGCAGGGAATCAAACTATGGAATGGATTTTCTGAAGGAAATTAATTTAATAGTTTGAAGCCAGCTAAAATGTGAGTACATACATGAGGACTGAGAGCAGCACTGTGGCTAACGGCTAACAACGTTTCATCTTATGTCCGCTGTGTGGAAGTATTTTACACTAAACACCACAAGACAGCAATGTGCAATGTCTGCAGAGCTGCTGTACCAAGAGAAGAAAGCTCCGTTGCGACCTGCAATACATCAAACTTAATAAACATCTGAAAAAGCACCACATTAAAGAGCACAAGGATTGTTTAAAGGACAACACCCACCGTGACAGTAACAATTCACCATATTGGAGAATTACTGTAGTATTTTATGAATTTTATTTTCATTTTTGCATTTGGGCCAGGCGAGGGTTAAAAAAAAAAAAAAAAAAAACCCACTCCCGAATGAATCCGGAAACCTGGCCGAAAAGTCCCGAAGGGTCATGCCTCTTGTTACATGAATCTCCACCCAGAAGGCAGAAGGTAGGAGTGAGTTTCCATGGAGGTTTATGAGAGAGAGTGCGTTAAAACTGCATATTTCCTGCATATTTCCTGCATATTTCCTTGTGCATTTGTGTGTGGACCGCTCTGATTTTATTTATTATTTATTTTATAACACCGCTGCGACCGTTGCTGCTCTCATTCTGCCCCTGAGGAGCGAGCTGCGCGCGGTCTCTGGCTCCTCGTTCCGCTCCGCTGGTCACCTTTGAAGTTCCTCGTGCCGGTGTAATTTGCTCCCTCGAGTGTATTTGCTCTCGTCAGCCTTGTTGCGGGGAGGTATCGTCCTATCTCCATAGGGAGGGTCGGGAACGCGCGCGGGCAGAGCTCAGCTGCGAGGCTGGGTGCCTTTCTCACGTGGGGGAGAGAATAAAAAGTCGATGCGGAAATGAATGAATTTGTCGCGATCAAACGAATTAAACTAGTATGTCTAAGTGGATGCTCGCTCAGAATATGAGTGAGCGACAGCAGGATTAATCAACAGGCAGCTTTAGGGAATATTTAAAAATGCTTCCTTTTTCTTTTCCTCTGCTCGCCTGTAACTCCAAGGCGTCACTTTGGTGACGTGAATGCCCTTGTGAATGCCCATATATGGAGAGGGGCAGATTTTCCCGGAGCTGCATGCTAAAATCTGCTATAAATCATGAAATAACACATTTAGTGTTATTTCTCCACAATATAAGTAAACGCTCCTGTATTATTTTTAAATAAACTAATAAATATTAATGGCGATGCAATTTGAAAACATGGTGGGTGTTGGGCTTTAACCAGGCACTGTTGTAAAGTTAGTTTTACTTTGGACGTTCGAGCTCCCTGGCTTCAGCGGTGTGTTCCTCTCGTTTAGTCCGAAGCAGGCTGTCTAATATCTGTCAGCTGCGCTCAGTCTGCCCGTCTCGGAGGAGGAGCAGACTGAGTGCAGCTGACTGAAATCAGACTGCCTGCTTCGCTGCTTGATTGAATATTTGCAGCCAAGATATAGTTTATATTTACCCTCCAGGACATATTTATCAGTACAACAGCAGACTATCATGAAAAAGCATATGAATTGTTCTTTTATTATTATTATCTAATTAACCTTTTTAATTTAAAATTATAATCTTATAAACTCTTTTTTTGGTGGTGGGGGGGACAGAGATAGCAGCTGTCTTCTTCAGGGAAATCCACCAGATCAGCTACATCTAAGAAGTGTGTGATGACTCAACTCTGAACTTTTACAGGGACCTGTCCCACCTGGGGGAGCAGGTCCAAGAAGAGGTTGTGAGTAATGAGGACAAATACAGCCACACTGCTGCTACCTGTTGTTATTGAGATGATTTTCTCCACCACTGGAGATATTCGCTGCAACTAGATCTGTGCTTTTAGCATAAAATGTGGACAAGTTGTTCTTTTTGGACAAAAACTTAAAACTTGATTAGTTAGATTGTAAACAGTCTGTTGCTGCTTATTGTTGTGGTTCTGACTGTTATTGTATTTATTAAGATTTTTATTATTGTTAGTATAGTTTATTTATTGTGAAGAGTGCCATTTATTTAAAATATCACCCAAATGAGTCGCTTTTATTTATTTTTAAACAAACGTGTTGTTTACTTGGCATATTTTCAAAATAAACATTTTGTAAGTCTTTACTTTTGTCTTTTTTTGTACCAAAAATTAACCGAACTGAGCCCTCCTTGAAACTGAACCAAACCGAAATGTGATTTTAGTGTACCGTTACACCCCTAGAAGATGGTGATTGTGAGGGTAAAATTGTGTGTGTGTGTGTGCGTGTGTGTGTGTGTGTGTGTGTGTGTGTGTGTGTGTGTGTGTGTGTGTGTGTGTTGAAGTAACATTGTCTTTATTGTACATGTGTTTCAGTGGTTCCTGTCTCTGTTTAGAGCTGATTAAGAAGAAGAAGCTCCTCAGGACTGAAGGCCTGATGTGGACCAGCAGGACCCAGAGCCTCTTATCATAAAGTGGAAGAGAAGACCCTTAGACCAGTCTGGTGACCAACTTAATATGGAGGAGACCGATATCAGATTTTAGGTCACTTCAGTTTCTTTAAAGAGGGAGGAAGATTAAAATAAACAACTTACCAGGAACCTAGATTTTAAAATTCACAAAGACAGTTCCAGCTCTTCAAAGACTGATGTTAATGAGGACGATGAAGAGGATGGTGAAATGACCATTCCTGACTCTCTGCTAAAGAACTCATCAGACTCTGAATCAGAACGTGAAGACAGTATGAAAGACTGGAAGGAGAGCAGGACTCCTGAATCAGAGGTAAAAACTGCCAACAAATCTTTGAGCTGCTCTGAGTGTGGTAAGCAGTATGTCAGTAACCGGACTCTTCAAAGACACATGACAAGTCATTCAGGAGTGAAGTCTTCAAGATGTCTGCTTAATAAGAAATGTGTTGGAGAGAAGAAAAATGTAGAGTCCCGCAGGAAAGTCCAGGCAAGGCCAAAATCTATAAGCTGTGATGATTGTGGTAAAAGATTTACTTTCAAATCACATTTAAACAGACACATGAGAGTCCACACAGGAGACAAGCCATTTCCTTGTGATCTTTGTGGACAAAGATTTAGTGAGAAGACAAGTTTAAATGCACATATGAGAGTCCACACAGGTGACAAGCCGTTTCCTTGTGATCTTTGTGGACAAATATTTAGTCAGAAGGCAAGTTTAAACAGACACATGAGAGTCCACACAGGAGACAAGCCATTTCCTTGTGATCTTTGTGGACAAAAATTTTGTCAGAAGGTAAGTTTAAACAGACACATGAGAGTCCACACAGGAGACAAGCCATTTCCTTGTGATCTTTGTGGACAAAGGTTTAGTCATAAGACAAGTTTAAATGCACATATGAGAGTCCACACAGGAGACAAGCCATTTCCTTGTGATCTTTGTGGACAAAGATTTAGTCAGAAGACAAATTTAAACTCACACATGAGAGTCCACACAGGAGACAAGCCATTTCCTTGTGATCTTTGTGGACAAAGATTTAGTCAGAAGACAAGATTTAAACAAACACATGAGAGTCCACACAGGAGACAAGCCATTTCCTTGTGAACTTTGTGGACAAAGATTTAGTCATAAGACAAGTTTAAACTCACACATGAGAGTCCACACAGGAGACAAGCCATTTCCTTGTGAACTTTGTGGACAAAGATTTAGTCATAAGACAAGATTTAAACACACATGAGAGTCCACACAGGAGACAAGCCATTTCCTTGTGAACTTTGTGGACAAAGATTTAGTCAGAAGACAAGTTTAAACTCACACATGAGAGTCCACACAGGAGACAAGCCGTTTCCTTGTGAACTTTGTGGACAAAGATTTAGTCAGAAGACAAATTTAAACTCACACATTAGAGTCCACACAGGAGACAAGCCGTATCCTTGTGAACTTTGTGGGCAAAGATTTAGTCGGAAGACAAGTTTAGACAGACACATGAGAGTCCACACTGGAGTGGAAACTTTCTACCACAAAATATTAAAATAATTATTACAGGCCATGAGATGCAACTGGTGTTTTAACACCCAAATAAAATTAATTTTGATTTTGTAAAATATATTCTGTAACGATTTTTGAACAAGTTCCTAATTTATGATTTGCTCCTAATTTCTCAAGAATACTTTAAAAACAAACTAATTAAACCTTAGACCATAATTTGGACTATATATGTTGGTTCTAAAAAATACTGGTTCAGTGGTTGTGCAATATGTGGAGAGAACCAACCAACCAATCAAATTGTTTTTTCAAACAGTCAGACGCCATGAAATGTTCATGTAATTCCTGACAGAATTGTTATTTAATCAGTTAGTGACTTGGTTAATTAACAAATTTCTAATGCGGATGAACTAATTGTGTTTTAATTATGGATGGGGCTGATCCGGTATCAGTATTGGCCTCGGCCTCCTATACCAGCATAATTTATCTATCGGATTTTTTGATACAATCTGCAGAGATTTCTGATCCATGATGAATGTCTATGTCTGCTGAAACATCTCCACATGTGATTCCCTGCCGGCTGCTCTGCAAGGCAGGGAATCAAACTATGGAATGGATTTTCTGAAGGAAATTAATTTAATAGTTTGAAGCCAGCTAAAATGTGAGTACATACATGAGGACTGAGAGCAGCACTGTGGCTAACGGCTAACAACGTTTCATCTTATGTCCGCTGTGTGGAAGTATTTTACACTAAACACCACAAGACAGCAATGTGCAATGTCTGCAGAGCCGCTGTACCAAGAGAAGAAAGCTCCGTTGCGACCTGCAATACATCAAACTTAATAAACATCTGAAAAAGCACCACATCAAAGAGCACAAGGATTTTTTAACCAGGCACTGTTGTAAAGTTAGTTTTACTTTGGACGTTCGAGCTCCCTGGCTTCAGCGGTGTGTTCCTCTCGTTCAGTCCGAAGCAGGCTGTCTAATAATATCAGTCAGCTGCGCTCAGTTTGCCCGTCTCTGAGGAGGAGCAGGCTGAGTGCAGCTGACTGAAATCAGACTGCCTGCTTCGCTGCTTGATTGAATATTTGCAGCCAAGATATAGTTTACATTTACCCTCCAGGACATATTTATCAGTACAACAGCAGACTATCATGAAAAAGCATATGAACTGGAAAAATAAAAGAAAATTATTTAAATTAAAAAATAAATAAATAAAATAAAGCAAAACAGCTACATTATAAAGCGATGTAAAATACTAAAATCAGGAACATGTCTGTGTTGGTTTTTGCCATGAACTTAGCAGATGTTTGAAGCCATTAATCACTTTAATATCCACTTCTTTAATATCCACTTCAGCATATTGTTTTTATGCTATTAGTGCTTAGTGTATATTTAGTTGATGTTTTTCTTAGTTCATATCTTAGACCTTATTACTGTTTTTCTTTTACATTTTGTTGTGGGATGTAACTGGGACCCTGTGTACATAATCTCATTCCACCCCATGTACCACATGTGGTGTGTATGACAGTAAAACTCTATGACTGACTGACTCTGACTTTAAAGCTAGGAATAAAAACATGCTTTGTGTTAGCAGGATTTAATTCTAACTTTGAAACTTATCCAACATTAAAACTTACCTCAAGTTGCGTTTTTGGACATGCATGCTTATGTTTGTACAAATTGTACTTGCCTGTAGAGAGGAGATTATTACAGCCTCATATAAAATCAATAATGATGATTTTATCTGAATAGTATCAGTATCGGTCGACATCCAGATTTAGGTATCGTGATCGGATCAAAAGTTTTTTTTTAAAGTGGATCGGTGCATCCCTAGTTTTAATGAAACTAACCTTAGTAGTTTTTTTAAATAAATTATGTAGCGTCCATCCAACCAAGGCCTTATCAGAGACAAAAGTGTCCCTCAAAGACACAGAACGTCCTCAGAGACACTGTGTCTCCTACCCACTTCTTTTGTGTGTGTTAATCTCCCAAGTCAGGATGAGTCTACATCCTGACCACCCCTGGTTCCATTCTGACTATGATAATTAAATATCTCTGCTAATCAACTCTCTTTTCTGAAAGAGACACCTATGCCCCTTTTCCACTGTTACGGTGCTGTTCAGTTCAGCTCGGGTCAGCTCGTGTGTGGTTGTGTTTCCATTTACACTTCTGTACCCGTTCTGTAGGCGGGGTCCAGAATCCAACTCTTCTTACCACCTGGTGGCGGCAGTGCTCCCTTAAAGGAGAAATGTAATCAAATCTGAAAAAATCGATATAACAAGAATTTCATATAGTAAACAACACACATAAACATACTTAGTATGCTTTTTTCAAGTCAGTAGCTTAAAGAAATAGTTTTTTACATTTTTCCTGCTACATGCCGAAGTACAGTGATTTCTGTAGTAATTTTCTGGACGCACTTTTATGACACAATTAAGACCTCCTTTGCTATCTTACAATAACACTGAAGCTATAAACCCATCATTACTGTCCTCTTGTCTGTCATTTAAAATGGAAGCAGAAGACTTTTTTGAATCTGAAGGATATCACTTTAGTTTGTCAAAAACAGTTTGGTGATTTAGTGCATTAATGGGCATTTCTATCCTGGAAATACGAATAGCCGTGCGTTAGCCGCCGCATGCTAACGTTAGCATGCTAGCGCCGTATGCTAACGTTAGCATGCTAGCGCCGTATGCTAACGTGGAAGTGGGGGTGTTGAAAATGTCCTGAAACAGTTACCAATGTCTTGTTAAGCTCTGTCTTCCCCAGAACATAGTAGGATCTAAAATGATTTTTAAAGATGAAGGAGCAAGTTGAAACATGCTGTCTCCCTCCTTGCTAGCAGGCTCTATTGGGAGCTGCCTGGCTAACTAACTACGGTGGCCCTACACGGCCAAAATTCTACAGCGGCCGAATGCACAGGAGCGGTAAAAATACAATATAAAATTTAAAAAAAGTTTTAAAATCGATTTTGGGGCTTTTAGAATCGATTCTGAATCGCCAGGACTAAGAATCTTGATTCTTTAAAAAATAGATTTTTTTTGCTGCATCCCTAATTGCTACACACTGAAACCTTTTTGTCCACAACTAGATACACACACTAATATTACTGTATGAGGATACACACTGAAACCTTTTTGTCCACAACTAGATACACACACTAATATTACTGTATGAGGATACACACTGAAACCTTTTTGTCCACAACTAGATACACACACTAATATTACTGTATGAGGATGAACTCCAGTTGCACTGCCTATGTCATATTCAGGGGACGGAGAGCAGGCAGGGGGAGGGGGGTCAAAAACACCAGATGAGAATTTCTTCACTTTGCAAAGTCTAAATTTGAGTTAGGATGACATTTTTGACTTGTGAAAATTTCTCAACAAGCTTATTTTATGCTTTTCATTAGACTACTATTAGCTTAAAAACACTTTTCATTTCTCCTTTAAGCTATTTACTAACCACCATTAGAAGAAGAACACCCTAAAGGCTTTTCCACAGAATGTTGTGGAAGAGATGTCATTCTCTAATGGAGTACCTCATGAGCTGTAACTTTTAAACCTGATTAATAATTCTACCTTGTTGCCTTCTCTGCCTGCTTTAAACCCATGTATTTTCCAGTTTAGTATAGATTTTTACAATAAAGATGTATTTAAAAAATCTTCATTTTTATTATTTAGATATGCACAAGGTTCATGTTAAAATTGTAAAAAGGCACACTGTGATCTTTGAAACTGCTTTTACAATAAACTACAGACTTGAAAACAATTTGGTTAAATTTTGCCCTTAAATGTTAAAGGTTTGTCTTTCATTCAATTTAAAAACATTAAAGTATTACTTATTAATTAGTCAGTTGGTCTGCGAATGCCATGGGGTCCTCCTAGAAGAGCTGAAGAGGTGGCTGTTGATGTCTGTGTCTCCCTGGTAAAGCTGCTGCCCCCACGACCCGGAAGCAGAAGATAATGGATGGATGGATGGATGCATGCATGATGGGTGGATGGATGGATGATGGAGGAGACCATCAAACAGCATGAGTGTTCAGTTCAGTTGAACACCTGCCTGTTTGCTTCAGATCAGCTGTTCAAATCTCTGCAGGTTCAAATAAAAGTTGCACCAGGTCTTTCAGCTGAATCTCTCAGGGGCCACAGTTGGACGGTCGATAACTGAAAACTGTCCTTTCTGAATTTTTGACTGTTTTTATCTGACTTCATCCTATAATCAAAAAAATTGTAACATAATAACAGTTGAGCAGATTCTGGTAATCTTTTCTTAAGATTCATTAAAGATCAATTGCAAATGGTCATTTTTCTAAACTTCCAGTATGGATTTATACAAACACTGTAGTCCCCGATTTACGAGCGCTCTGATCTGCGAGGTTCCAGACTTACGAGCTGCACATTTTTGGAAAAAACGAAAAAAATACTGAGTTTTCATGTGTTTTTTCACTTCAGTTAGCAAGTTAAGCATATAAACACACGTTTCCGATCATTTTTATGCACTCAAAAGTAGTTTTTAGATGAAAATAGAGTGTTTTTAGGTGCGCTAGCGAAAACCGTTCCAATTTACGAGCGGATTTCCGGATTTACGAGCGAAATGGCGGCCGTTCCAAATTACGAGATTTCCGGTTTACGAGCGCCTCGCTGTGACGGATCTCGCTCGTAAATCGGGGACTACCTGTACACACTTGTAAAATATGTTTAGGAAATGTAATATTCAAGGACACCACTTGAGAAGAAAAAGTTTAATTGGAAAAGTAACAAAATGAAAATTGTACAAAAATAAAAAATACTGCATCCAACTAATGATCAGTGTTGCCAGGTGAGAAATGTAGGATTATCGTACTAGAGATATAAAATTATCGTATTTTGAGGGAAATTATCGTACACCCATCATAACCAAAATAACAAGTCTATTAATGCGCTGTAGTCATTCTAGTGTTGAATAGTGTCTAACAAGCACTCACAGCTTTGTGGCATCAGTACGGATGGGAACTAATGAGCCATAGATCTGTAATGAGCCCCCCCCCCCCCTCTTCTTGTTGTTTTGTTTTATGGCGATTGGCAGACCAACTGTAATGTGCATTACCGCCACCTACTGAGCTGGAGTGGGGACAGGAGATAAACAGGAAAAAATAATAATTCTGTAAAATTAATTTAATAACTCATATTGTATTTTTCAAGAAAATAATAATTTGATCTTTAACTTTACTGATATCACTACTAAAAACATCCCTCATTGTAAATTTAATATTCATTTATTTTTGGAAATGCATTCTTTCTGTTTCATACCCTGGACATTCCATAAAGACATGTTGAACCGTTTCAGGGAGCTTGCTGGTGCACTTGTCACATAGTCCTGTTGCATACTTTCTAATTATTTTAAGAGATTTATTAAGGCCTGTGTGTCCTATTCTATTGTACCACTGGTGCATTTTCATTTTTAAATCACTTTTGGTGTACAGTACTGCCTTCATACATCTCCTCCTACATGTTTCTGTGTGAGTGCAGCTACAGCGTGCGCCCTCAGGACATGATTACCTGCAGTGTTCCCTCAGTGAGGATACCCCCAAATGTTCAAATGTGTTTCGTTAAGAGAGAAAGCTGCTACAATCTAAAGGGAACGGAAATTTTTGTAAAGCCAAGGTATAGGACTAGTTTAAAGGAACGGTTTATTTCAAATAAGGGAGTGGAATTATGGAATGTTTTAGCAATTGATGCTAAAGATATTAACTCTGTGATTAAATTTAAAAATATATCAAATCTAAATTGTTAACAAAATACTAAAGCGGTTAAGCGTCTAATATACTAGTTATTGTTGATTGTGAAAATTACTCTTTTCATCTGTTATTTCTGTAATGATTATGTTTTGAATTGATTATTTGAAATAAAATAAAAAGAAGCTAAGTCTGGTTCTCTGGACATTCAAAAAACAAAACAAAGCAAAAAAATTGTAGAAACGTTTCGTCTTTCGTCCGAAAGACTTCCTCAGTGAGCTGCTGTATTCAGCTCAGTCTTATAAATAGCAACCTCTCACAGTGGATCAACCAGTTGGCTGATGACAGCTGAAACCAGCTGCCCATCTGTGAGAGGGTGCTGTTTATAAGACTGAACTGAATACAACATCTCAGACTGAGGAAGTCTTTCGGACGGAAGACGAAACGTTTCAAAAATGTTTTGCTTTTTTTGTTTTGTTTTTTGAATGTCCAGAGGACCAGACTTAGCTTTTTTAGATTTTTCTGCCTGGATTATTGAGCATGCATCAGGGTATTATTTGAAATTGTTTTTTTTAAAGGGGCAGACTATAAGAGTTCTTCTTTCTGCCACCTTTCATTTTATGTATTCTTTCTTTCACATATTTATGAAATGTTTTTTCTTTATTTTGTGTTTTAATGTAAAATGAATAAATGTAATTAAAAAAATTAAAAGTCTTTCAAAATCTTTGTTTCTACAAGATGTGACTCTTCTTCATCTTTCTTTAATAGTGACTGTGAATAATGTAAAGAAACATCAGACTCTGTGCTCCTGTCTGTGTTAGCTGTTGTAGCAATGATGTGTTTCCATGCAGGCGTTGTCATCTCTCCGTTCCTGCACATGCAAATATCTCCACAACTGTTCATGTGAGCTGCGTGAATTGATTCTGCCATACATCAGTAATGTTCTCTTTCCATGAACGCTTTAGTGTTTATCATGAAAACTGGATGTGACAGGAACTTGAAGAGAATTGATCCTGTTTCCATTAGAAAGACTCTCAGACACAGAAGCCCACAACCAGAAATAAAACATGACGTCATGTGTGTTCATGTCAAACTGACTGAAATGTGATCAAACTATTGATTTATTCATGAAGCTTTATTGAAGCAGGCAAACCCCGTTGAGAGCACACATCTCTCTGCATGCTCCTCCTGGGCCTGAAGGCAGCCTAACATGCATGTTTTTGAACATGTGAGCCTAACATGCATGTTTTTGAACATGTGAGCTGAAGTCAATAGTGTGCAGCTTCCAACAGGATGGAGGAGAAGAGAAGAAGAAAGACTTAGGGGCTATGTACACGACAGGCTGTCGAACGGGGGATAGCAGCGGGAGTGCGGTGAAAAGTTGCGCAATGTTTGCTCACTCAACGGGGGGTTAATGGTGAATCCAGACCGAATGTGTTTTCTACTGCAGGAACGTCCAGTTTACATGCAAAGTCAATGGTGGACGCACCTCCAGGCGCCTCCTGGCGTCTTGCGTCACGTCGCGTGCGTGTTGAGCGTGCTGGAGAGCGATTTCCGTGCACGTGAACCCGCGTCAACCTCCAAAGCACGCCTCCAACATGCTGAAGATTTCGCCGTTCAACTTTCAAACGCCGCTCAAACTCTACCCGATTGGTTGGTGTGTCAACCAATCAGGGAGAGTCGGGGGAGAAGAGAGGGGGTCAGGGGGAGAGTCCCTATGTGACGCGGAAACCAGTGACGCGGAAACCATTGCGCATGTGACGTATTGTTTGTGGAACACAGAAAAAACCCGCGGAGTCATGGAATATGGAAGAGAAACTCATTGTAGCTGTGTGTTCGCGACAATTCCTTCACGACCAGTCAAGTCTGCTCCACAGAGACAGAAATAAAGAGCTCCTCGCCTCGCGGAGTGCATTGACGACTCGGTACACCGGTAAGCTCCTCCCACACACCCCGCAGCAGCAGGGTTGCCAGATAAACATGAATTTTATTTATTTATTTATTTTTACCCCTTTTCAGTGCAAATGTTCACTAAACTCAACACATTATTAATCTTATCAGACCCTCACGCAGCAAATATGACAGTTTGGGTAAAAAAATAAAAAAAATAAGCAACAGTACTAGATGGTTAATTAATTCTTATCTGGCAACCTTGCGCAGCAGTTTTCTGGGTAGTTTCGCTTCTGGCTTTTTGGTCTGGACACAAAGTGCGTCCACTTGCGTGCGTGTCAAGCTTTTTTGCAGTTGAAATCGCGATCGGTCTGGATGTACCATAAGACATGCGACGGTGCGTCTTGCAGAGTATAAACCAACCATTATGGTAGTACGTCCACACCTGACAGCTTTTCAACGGCAAAAAAGCTTGTCACGCATGCAAGTGGACGCACTGGATCCAGTACCATGTCCAGACCAGAACGCGAAGCTGCGGCGGTGTGGCGGCGGGGGAGGGGAGGAGCTTACCGGTATACCAAGTTCCTCACTGCACTCCGCCAGGCGAGGACCTTTTTATTTCTGTCTCTGTAGAGCAGACTTGACTGGTCGTGAAGGACTTGTCACGAACACACAGCTACAATGAGTTTCTCATAATACACGACTTCGCGGGTTTTTTCTGTGTCCCACAAACAATACGTCGCATAGTAGCTGCTTCACTCCTGAATCCTGCAGGTTGTTGTCACTCAGGTTCAGTTCTGTCAGAGGGGAGGGGTTGGACTTCAGAGCTGAGCTCAGAGAAGAACAGCTGATCTCTGACAAACTGCAGCTCATCAATCTGAATAAAGAATAAAACATGTAAGTTTAGAAAACAAAACAAAACTTTTAAAGACATGATGTAAACTAATAACAATAATTTCAGGACAATTCAAAATGATTTCTTTGATAACTGAACTTTCAGTGTGTTTCTGTCAGTAGACCTGCTACATTCACACATCAGCTGATGATTCACTCCATGACTTTGTTGTTTGAAGTTCTGTTGGGATACTGGGTCCCAGTAAAATGAGCAGCCATTAAAGTTTGAACTGGAATATTTGGATTAACAGTCCCATGGAATCAGCAGCTGTATAAATGTTAGAGTGATGGTCCAGATGTTCTGAAGAGGCTGTATGATCCGTTTCATTTATGGTTCTGATGGTAACGTCTTGTAAAATGCAAACATTTAGTTTAGACTCTACTGGTTTTACTGGAGCTTTTTAACACAAACTGGCTCATGTGGCCTGTGAGTGTGTTCAAGTTTTCCAGCAGATTTCTCAGATTTCTTATGTTGAAATTATGAGTTCATTGAAAATGAGTTTGACTCAAATGAAATCATTTGACCTGAAACTGGAAGCCACAGGTTAGATTTATTATATTAAATGATAAATAAAATATACATCCCTAAATAAACTTTGTATTCTGATTAAATTAGAAATGAAAACACAACATTTGATTATTTCAATGTGGAGCTCTGAGTGATTTTTAGGATGACGCTGGAAGTTTGAGTTTAGTTTTATTTGACAATCTGTTTCAAATCTTACAGCAGCTGGTAGAACTATAATGAGATATTAATGCTGTTTCAGTCACTTTTGAATATTTCAGAGTCAGAGTCAGAGAGAGTCAGAGAGTCTTTATTGTCATTTGCACCGCATGTGGTACATGAGATGAAAACGAGATTATGTACACGAGGTCCCAGTTACATCCAACAACAAATGAAAGAGAAAAACAGTAATAACATCTAGAACTAACTAAGAAAAACATCAACTAGTAATACACTAAGCTTAAAGCTCCACTGACATCATCTTTTGACTTTTCAAAAAATGGCACAACATATATAAATATTAAGATTGACCCCTGACCGTTTTTGCTAAAATAATGTTAAATGAATGAAATTTCTCCCCCAAAACAGTTTAAAATTAGCGCCATTTTTTTAACACGATAAATAGGGATTTCGCCGTCGCAGGATGATGACGTCATTTAAAGTACTTTCCCTACTGCGCTGCTTGTAAACAATGGACGAGCTACAAACTCGATCCGTCCAATTTAGCCATTTAAAAGTTAATATTTTAGCGGATTGTCTGCAGAGAAGCCAAAGTTATTTCCAGTAAACAGCAGGTTATAATTTTTTTCAGCTCCTGCTGGTTTTTGGAGACTTTTCACTTCATGAGGTGAGCTCAGCTGCTGTGTGGAGTTACATGCATGTGGACGAGGCAGAAGTAATTCTACAACATGTACATCGTCTCCAGCCTCCACAGCACTGAAATGGTAATATATTAGTTAATGTTCCTAATAATTATTCAACATTAATTAATAGTTTAAAAAATTAGTCCCTTTTAAAATATCTGTTAAATATATTATTCTTTTATTTTGTTTGTGTTTTCAGGTTTCCAGGTCTCCAGTCCATCACCTGAGGCTCTTCCTGTTGAACCACAACCCAGACTTTCACATCACAGCAGGTAAGATTGCATCAACGAAAAGAATACTACTCAACAATATTCTTTGATGTAAATCTGTTGATTTTCTGTGGTTCTGATGAGGGAAGTGACAAAGTGGATGCAGCATTCAGCCCATAATGGACCCAGATGTCCTCTGCATCCAGACCTACAACACCTGGACATCCAGGAGCGTGGACGAGCGAGGATTCACAGAAATGTCTTCACCTGAAGAGTGGACCGAGGTGGAGAACAAACCTTGATATTGTTAAACAACAGATGGAGACGTCTTCAGGATCTGTAGAACATCAGGACTGCTGCAGAAAGCTACGTTTGTGCATCAAGACATTAAAATATGCAGAAATACTACAACTGGCCAGAGCATTGAGATGAAAATGAATCAATGAATTTAATATTTTTTTCTGAGTGTTCAAATGAACATGTTGTTTGAAAAAAGAAAAAAGGATAACAATGAACCAAGTGTTTCTGTAGTTATGTGTAAATAAAGTTACGGTAGTACACTATATTATCTGTTAGTGTTGAGTTATTCTTTGTGAGAATATTTGTGTTATTCTTTGTGAGAATATTTGTGTATCTGTTTTATTTTCATTCGTGCATCTACAACTCACAGCTCATACTTTAGTAAAAACAAAATTGGTGAATGTTGAAAGAAACATTTTATTAAAATAAAACCATCCCATATTATCAAATAAATGAAAACCTCTGGGGAAACATTAATATGAACAGATTATCAAAATAAATTGAGTTTAACACATATTAGCAAGTGTTGTTTGACTTCATCAGCTCTGTAAAAATGACTCCAACACCTCCTCGTCCACCCTCCTGTCCAGGTGTTGTAGGTCTGGACGCAGGGGACATCGGTCTAGTTTCTCCTCATCCTGCTGCTTGTACTTCTTCAGACTCCACCACCTCCTCGTGCATGCTCATGGATGTCCAGGTGTTGTAGGTCTGGACGCAGGGGACATCTGGGTCCATTATGGGCTGAATGCTGCATCCACTTTGTCACTTTCATCAGAACCACAGAAAATCAACAGATTTACATCAAAGAATATTGTTGAGTAGTATTCTTTTCGTTGATGCAATCTTACCTGCTGTGATGTGAAAGTCTGGGTTGTGGTTCAACAGGAAGAGCCTCAGGTGATGGACTGGAGACCTGGAAACCTGAAAACACAAACAAAATAAAAGAATAATATATTTAACAGATATTTTAAAAGGGACTAATTTTTTAAACTATTAATTAATGTTGAATAATTATTAGGAACATTAACTAATATATTACCATTTCAGTGCTGTGGAGGCTGGAGACGATGTACATGTTGTAGAATTACTTCTGCCTCGTCCACATGCATGTAACTCCACACAGCAGCTGAGCTCACCTCATGAAGTGAAAAGTCTCCAAAAACCAGCAGGAGCTGAAAAAAATTATAACCTGCTGTTTACTGGAAATAACTTTGGCTTCTCTGCAGACAATCCGCTAAAATATTAACTTTTAAATGGCTAAATTGGACGGATCGAGTTTGTAGCTCGTCCATTGTTTACAAGCAGCGCAGTAGGGAAAGTACTTTAAATGACGTCATCATCCTGCGACGGCGAAATCCCTATTTATCGTGTTAAAAAAATGGCGCTAATTTTAAACTGTTTTGGGGGAGAAATTTCATTCATTTAACATTATTTTAGCAAAAACGGTCAGGGGTCAATCTTAATATTTATATATGTTGTGCCATTTTTTGAAAAGTCAAAAGATGATGTCAGTGGAGCTTTAATATAGTGGGAATAAACAGCAGCACGAACATGAGTTTGTATGAGCAGATGGTCACAGATGAACACAGATGAATACAGCAACAAGAAAACAGATCAGCATCAGTATGATGTGATATGATTTGGGATGTCATTACGAAAAGATTCAGTGAACACATGGAGCTTCTTCCTGACAGTTTCACATCAAACTGACTTCAGTCTCTGTTACCATGGTGATGTCATCAGGCTCGTTTGTCTGTTACCATGGTGATGTCATCATGCTCGTTTGTCTCTGTTACCATGGTGATGTCATCAGGCTCGTTTGTCTGTTACCATGGTGATGTCATCAGGCTCGTTTGTCTCTGTTACCATGGTGATGTCATCAGGCTCGTTAGTGAAGTTTCATCTCAACACAGCTGTCCCCTTCACTTTGTAGTCCAGCTCTCTGGTGATCCACTGAGCGATCATCAGAACCTCATGAAGATGATGTGAAGAGTTCAACACTTCTGCTTCCTTCACTAACAGAAGCAGACATATCTTGTCACCTTCCATGGTTTCAAAAGTCAGCTTGATGTCATGTGAAGTGTGTGAGCTCCAAGAATGAAGTGTAATCTAAATGTAGAGCAGGGCAGCTGTTTAGTTTGTTTACCAGCTGTTTTTCTGCTTTCTTCAACATGTTGCATCATTTGACAGCTTCATGTGTGCACATCACACTGAAATGATCATTTCTATTCTTCAAGTGTTTTACACATCATTTGTAGACAAGTTTGATTGAGTCATTTCATAAGAAGCTGTGGGCAGCAGTGGTTAGTGCATGTTTGCCTCCCAGCTTTTCTGTGTGGACTTTACATGATCTCTCTTTGCACACATGGCTTTTTATTTGTGCACAAATTCAGCTCACAATCATGTTGTGCTTGTAAATCACTTTAGTAACCTTGTAAAATAAATGAAACTGGTTGTGATGGGAGTTCTGGTTCTGTCTCTGTCAGTCAGAGTTTTAGAGGAGGGTCTTGGTTTTTCCACTGGACATTTGATCCTGGATGTTTGTAACTGTCAGTCTGAGACAGCTGAGAGTTTCTGTTACCATGGAGACGGTGATGAGCTCCAGCTGCAGCTGATGTTCATCATTTCATCTAAAATCCATGTGATGGATCATGTGAACATGAGAAGAATAAAAAGCAGAGCTGAAGGCTCAGTTTGGTTCTGGTTCCTGCTGGATTCTGTCATCACGACACAATCAGCATCCTTTAAAACTCACATGATTTGACTTTTATTCTCTTTGTTCAACAAGAGTTTGAAACAAGTTACAGACAGAAAGCAGCAACTTAGTCTCAGAGAAATGAAAAAAAAAAATCTACTCAAAGTCGTTCAACAGAAAACAATTATCTTTAATATCATCCAGCCTCGACTGGACACTGAGAGAAACTTACTGGTTGTTGGAGGAAACTCTTTGTTTGAAATCAAGAGGAAGAAACATTGACCAGTTGTTCTTAAAGGACACACAGCTGGATCCAGGTCCAGGTTCAAATTCAGCTTTGGGTGTCCGATTGATTCTGATATTAAAAATAATTGAATTAGGCTCAAATTTATCAAATGAAATAAACATTTTTCAATCACTGATATGGACTTACTGTAATTTAGCAGCTTGTTTCTTGTAAAGAGGGTGATTCTGTAACAAACAGTTCAAGTTCAGTTTAATTCTTTCTATTGTTTAATTTTACAAAATCCACCTGTTAATTAAAAAACTTTAGCTTTCATAGTTTAAAGGAGAAATGAAAAGTGTTTTTAAGCTAATAGTAGTCTAATGAAAAGCATAAAATAAGCTTGTTGAGAAAATTTCACAAGTCAAAAATGTCATCCTAACTCAAATTTAGACTTTGCAAAGTGAAAAAATTCTCATCTGGTGTTTTTGACCCCCCTCCCTCTGCTTGCTCTCCGTCCCCTGAATATGACATAGGCAGTGCAATGGTCGTCCCTCATACAGTAATATTAGTGTGTGTATCTAGTATTTTTTCAACTTTCATCATTTTGTAAACCGCCCCCTAGCTTATAGACTGTAGTTATGTTATCATTCACAAGAGTTTGTATATATTTTTTTGTTTATGTAGTGTTTTGTAGTTCTGTTTGTGTTAATAAAAAAAAAATCTAGTAGTGGACAAAAAGGTTTCAGTGTGTAGCAATTAGGGAT
>JBBPBX010061666.1:0-21051 GCA_038048925.1 Garcialebias charrua | reverse complement strand
TGGATTGGGTTGACTGCAGAAGTCAGAAATACAGCAGTTGGTTTGAGAAACTAACCTCCCCCAACCTTCCCCTCCTCACAACCCCCCTCCTTCCCCGTCTGTGTGAAAATTTATACTGTATTTACTTACAAGAAAAGTACTGTGCTAACAGAGAGGCAGTACTAATGAAACATACATAAATAAAATAAAAATAAACATAAATATGGCACGAGAACTAAAGTTGATGTTGAGAAGTAGATTTTTATTTAAATAATTTTACAAACCAAGAAATTTGATTGACTTGCTTGAAGAATTCTTGGTGGATCTGAGAACACAAATACAAATTATTACTTTCTTATTCAGCATTCCATTTAAAACGTGACTGAGAGAGGATTGATTGCAAACATTTCCCATTGTATTTTTCCTGATATTAAGAAAAATTATAAAAGGTTACATAATCATCTCTGATATACGTCGGACGTTTTAACAGTAGGCCTGGCGCTTACACGAGCGGTCCGATTTAATAAAATTTTAGCGAGAAAGACTCCAAATTGTTTCGCTGAACCAAGCGGACAGATCCGTTTTTATCATGAAAATCTAACGGCGAAAGATCCGATTTTACATAATCCACAAATTACGTTTTTTTTGTCGGAAATGAAAGCTGAGCTAATGCTAACGGAGCCGCCAGCTAAAAGCTTCGTCCGTCCGAAAACAGTGCAAATATATAGTTATACTGTGAAACCAAACGTTTCTAAATTGTGTTTTCTCTGCAGAAAGAAACTGAGAATTCGCTTACCAATTTTTATCGAAATAGTTCTGTAGAAAAAGCCGAATGATGACGAGGCAAGAATTCAGGAGGCCTTGTTGTCATTGAAAACTTTGATACAGTGTTGCCAGATCTCGCGACAGAAGCAAGCGACCAGCCCAAAACAAGCCCAAAACGAGCCCAACTGGCAACCCACCCCATTGTGTAAAACTAAGACCGTTTTTAACCAGTATAAACATACATTTGTTATGGCGTTGCATACAAACGGCAAAAATTATGCTAAACACTTTGAAAAACATATCCACTCTAAGAAATAAAGATACATTTTGCATATTAATACTGATTAATCCCATTAAACCTCTGGGACTCATTTGAGATCTGAATTTTAAACGAAGAGTGATGACAACAATTGACAATAACAACAATAGACATTCATGAAAGCTGCGTACAACTTAGTAAAAATAAACTAAAAAATTAAACAGCTAACCATGCTAAGTGTGCACCCTTTTCTCCCATTTTTTAATTATATTATTTCCCCATATTTCCCCACTTATTGGAGCTAATTTTAGCGTGGTCTTGTCACTAGACGAAGAATAAAGTGAAATGAATAACAAGCCCAAATAAGCGACTTTACGTTCAAAGTAAGCCCAAGTAACCACAATAAGCGACTACAGAAAATAAAAAGCCCAGAGTAGCTTATGATGAGCGGACTTGGCAACTATGCTCACAGTCACCTGTGATTATCTGAGGGGAACAGAAAAGTAACATTCATGAAACAAAAACAGTTTTATCTTGGTCATCCAGAGAGGTTCAGTTCATGTTTTCAGATTCTGAGTAGAGTCTGTTACTGCGAGGTGAAGTTGAGAGGAACTGGATGTTTTTATAGCAGTCGCATAGGATGTTGATAAAACACGGAATATATTTGGATTTAATGCAAAATAAATGGGAAGTAGAGAAAGTATTACCGGTATACTGCATTGAATTACAATTATTGACTATTTAAACTTTTATAATAAGCTTGTTAATTTAAATTAACAACCATAATCAGATCAAAATTAAGTTTAGGCATTTTAGGATAACAAGTCTTAGAAAAATTTAGCAGAAATTTATTTTTAGACTTGCCAGTAAATTCTGTCTTTTAAAAGTTTAACTAAATTGATAAAACTTTGACACTTATAAAGAATAAAAAAATATATATATTCTTGTCAAATAGATTTTTGACTAGATTGTAAGTTGAAACGCTCAGTTTAAATTCATCATTTTAAAACGATTTTTGCATACATTAAAAATGTTTTATCGATTTTAAAAAGCTATTTCACAGTTAAGTAGATTATAAGAGCTGTTTCCTTTTAAGAGTTATATAATGTGACTGAAATGATTAATAATAATAATGCTTTATTAGAAGTAACTTTTCAGCAAGTAGGTTAAATACGCACAAGAATCCAGCCAACTCGCCAGGAGTGAAAGACACATTTCACTGTTAAAACCTAATTTTGATATTGATTTGCATAAATTATGACCATTAATGGCAAAAAGAGGTCTGGTAAATTTGAAAGGGAATTAGAATAACATATCATTTGACCATGCAATGCATAATCTTTGACAGCAGTAAGAGTTGTTTTTATTTCAAACAGATTGGGGCTGTGTATACAGTAATAATAATATGGAATATTAAAACGGGAAGTACCACTCACAGACACGCCTTGACTGAATACACATTTTTTATTTTAATCAATACTTTTCTATTTAGGACATAATTTGGATCTCAGTTTATAATAAGTGAGAATTGGACTTGTAAACATTGAAACTTGGAACCACAGGGCAAAATCACCCAGCCCATGCTTTAACTTTTGATAAGTAAACCACTGAAAAGTGGTAAAATTTCTAGTTTCAGGTTAAATTGACAATTTTACTCATACGTAAATTAATGATTTTAGATCTGTTATGCAGATCAGATTAAAAGGATGCCTCTGTTGAAAATTCACTTTTATGTAATGAACATTTTAAATTCCATTGTGCAAACCAGACTTGCAGAGGTGACTCTATTCAAGGTAAATGCTTATAGAAATAACATGATTACTTTGAACCTGGTTTGTTAAGGATTTTTACATTTTTCTATTTTCTCATTTTTTTTCTTAGAAGCGGCCTCACGATGTTTGTGGAGCGGAAACCGTAAGTCTGAAGGACCTCACAACACTTTGCAGAACACATAGTTAGTAGTTCATGCATTTAGGCATTTAGGACCATGTCAAAAACACATGCAGCGTCTGAATTTTTGAGTTACAGCTACTGTGGTTATTGATTGGATCAGATCAGATTTCATATTAAGGGCGTGTCCAGAAGTTGGCTCGCTGACTTCCGAGAACACCAAGGCTGGACTCCCAGGTTGCCCTGCTCAAAATAAACATTCGAGGACACTGGACTTTTATCCAAGCAAAAGACTGTCCACAAAGACTGTCCACAAAGACTGTCCACAAAGACTGTCCACAAAGATAAGATAAGATCTCACCTCGTTCTACAGGTGTGCAGTGGAGAGCATCCTGTGCTCCAGCATCAACGTGTGGCATGGAGGCTGCACAGTTGAAGAGAGGAAAGCTCTGCAGAGAGTGGTGAAGGCTGCACAGAAGTCTGTTGGAGTCAGTCTCCCCACCATCACAGACATTTACACCTCTAGATGCAGGAAAAGAGCCACCTGTATCATGAAAGACCTCACTCATCCAGCACACTCACTCTTTGCCCCACTCCCCTCAGGACGGAGGTTGAGGAGCATCAAGTGTAGAACCACTAGACTGAGGAACAGCTTCTACCCTGAGGCTGTTAGACTCATGAATAAATAAAAATAAAATTAAAATAAACACTGCAAAATATCACATCATGGTGATGCTGATATGTTTTCTTGTTGCTGTGTTCATCTGTGTTCATCTGTGACCATCTGCTCATACAAACTCATGTTCGTGCTGCTGTTTATTCCCACTATATTAGGCTTAGTGTATTACTAGTTGATGTTTTTCTTAGTTAGTTCTCGATGTTATTACTGTTTTTCTCTTTCATTTGTTGTTGGATGTAACTGGGACCTCGTGTACATAATCTCGTTTTCATCTCATGTACCACATGCGGTGCAAATGACAATAAAGACTCTCTGACTCTGACTCTGACTCTCTGACTCTCTGACTCTGACTCTGACACTGACTCTGACTCTGACTCTGATAAGAGACTGTCAGCAAAGCAAAGGCAAAGATTTTGTCAAAAACCTGTCAGAACAAGGTCATCAAACACACATGACCAGAATATGCGGTCACTGGATGCTCTGACAAGAGTGGTCTGAGCACATTCTCCAACAAGAAAATGAGGACAGGTCCTGAAGTCACCTACGCCAACTGTCCAGCTGAAGGTCATGCCCCCAGTATGGATCTGTGAAGATCTGTCAATGCCCTGGTATAGTATTTCAAATCTGTAGTCTGCTATGATTAATTTTTTTTAATAAAACACAAGCCAGAAAAGGGTAGCATGCCCTCTCCGGGTCGGGGAGGAGGTCCTGCCCCAAGTGGAGGAGTTTAAGTATCTCGGGATCTTGTTCACGAATGAGGGAAAACTGGAGCGTGAGATCGATAGGCGGATAGGTGCAGCATCCGCAGTGAAGCGGGCGCTGTACCGGTCTGTCGTGGTGAAGAGAGAGCTGAGTCAAAAGGCAAAGCTCTCAATTTACCGATCGATCTACGTTCCCACCCTCATCTATGGTCATGAGCTTTGGGTTATGACCGAAAGAACAAGATCTCGGATACAAGCGGCTGAAATGAGTTTTCTCCGCAGGGTGGCTGGACTCTCCCTTAGAGATAGGGTGAGAAGCTCAGTCATCCGGGAGGGACTCGGAGTAGAGCCGCTGCTTCTCCACATCGAGAGGAGCCAGTTGAGGTGGCTCGGGCATCTGGTTAGGATGCCTCCTGGACGCCTCCCTGGTGAGGTGTTCCGGGCATGTCCCACCGGGAGGAGACCCAGAGGAAGACCCAGGACACGCTGGAGGGACTATGTTTCTCGGCTGGCCTGGGAACGCCTTGGGATTCCCCCAGAGGAGCTGCTCCAAGTGGCTGGGGAGAGGGAAGTCTGGGCCTCCCTACTTAGGTTGCTACCCCCGCGACCCGACCCCGGATAAGCGGAAGAAAATGGATGGATGGATGGATGGATGCTCATGAGATGGCCTGCTAGGGCAAGGCCACAAAATTTGTAGTTTATATTGTACTTATGTGGGTCTGACAACTTATTTTTCCGCTTCCAGTAACTTCGTGATGGTACAGAGATAATGATCCCAGCTCATAACCCTGAAACAAGTTAATGTTTATATTTTCTTTTACAGATTAAAATTGTGTCTCCACAGACATTCAATGTTTTGTGGAGCTGAAGGAAGGATAGCAGATTGTCCTTGACGGGAGTGCATTTTGGTTGGTCTGGTTTTCCACAAAGGAATTGATTAAGACATTTTTAGAACAATTTTTATAGCTTTATGCTTTAAATCTTAGATTGTTATTTATACCATACCACTTTATTTATAGAGCACTTAGGCTGACGCGGGCCAACCAAGGTGCTGTACGATAGAAACAAGCCAAGCAGACAGGAAAACAAAAGAAAAAAAAACAAAAACGAAAACAAATTATATAGAAAAAGCAACAGAAACTAGCTAAAATAGTGAACAGTGTATATTACAGAGAGGATCAAAACAAATCACATCATGTTAAAGTTGAAAGAATAAAAGTGGGTTTTTAATCAAGACTTAAAGACTGTGAGTGAGGGAGCCTGCCTGACACTCAGTGGCGATATATAATAATGCAATAAGGGAATATTAGGAAGTGTTCCTAGAAATAACTAATAATAATAAAGAATATATCACTAATAACATTAATGAAGGCTCATAAAAGGAAACAGCTCATTCATTGATTAGATGATCAGTTATACAAAAAATAACTTTTTAGATTTTTATATTCAACAGCATAGCCATTTAAAGGATCATTTAAGAAGCACGTTGTACTGTAGGATAAATCAGATAAACCTACAAACCACATTGCTTTTATATATGTTGTTTAATAAACAGGTACTGTATATGTCATTTGATAAACAGGTATTTATTTTTAACAGATCCAAAGAGAAAAAAGATGGGGGACGCCCTGGAGTTTTGGATCTATTCAAAAGGTTGATTTGAAAGGTTGATTTTGAAATGTGGTGGTTCTATATTTTTAAAACAAGACTGACCCTGACTATAGACTGGACTTATTTTGAGAACATGAACTACATGTTTGTATTGTAAATTCTTTATTACTACAGTGCTGTATGTCTATATGTATGTCTGTCTGTATGTCTATATGTATGTCTATATGTATGTCTATATGTATGTCTATATGTATGTCTATATGTATGTCTATATATATGTTTATGGCTGTATGTCTGTCTATACGGCTGTATGTCTATATATATGTTTATGGCTGTATGTCTGTCTATACGGCTGTATGTCTGTCTGTACGTATATGTCTGTCTCTGTCTGTATGTATGTTTAGACTTTTTCTACAGAAAAAGGTAAAGTATTTTAGGTGAGTATAAAACGTCTCCGTCTCCTGCTACTCACTTTGATGATCATGCTAATTAAGAATAACTTACTAATTAAAAACTAACCTCAAATCAAAGTGAGTGATTACTCATTTTCACTGAAGAATGAAATCATTTGTTGTTGTGTTGTTTTTTGCCATTAAATACAAATGTTTTAGATAGTAAGAATGGAATTTTATTTTAAGTTTAAAGAAACAATTATTATTATAGCCAATTACAGAATTTAGTTTAAGTTAACAGATTTGACTCACTAAGGAGTTACCCACAGTTTGACCTTCCCCAGACCACAAATGGCTCATGGGATCAAAAGGCCTTAGTTTTATTTGACAATTTGCAAGTTTTTTGGTGTCCAGTTCTCCTCTCAAAAGACTACAGGTTTCCGGAACTCCTTCAGGGGGAGTTGCCAGTGATGCCAGTGAATCCCGCCTTGACTCGAGGTCCTGCTAGGGACGGCTGAAAACGAGGGTGGACGGGACCCCAACAGGTGGTGGAAAGGACGCGTCATCTTCTCGAGAGAAAAAGCAGCCTCTGTTACATCTGAGTGACCGGTGCTCCCCTGAAAAAGAAGTTTGGAAAATCGCTGAGCCAGATTTTGAGATGGATCTGGTCAGAGCAAAGCTCCCACTTTGTCAGGATGTGGCTTGACTACCTTGTGCCACACACAATTCAGGTTTGTGACCTGCTACTGTGCCCGCAATTCATGCCTGAATGGACTAAAATACCCAGGAACAGGCAGCTGGACAAGACAAGATTACATGAAACCGTTGTCTGAAGACGTGAATGATGCCCATCAAACTGCCTGATGCCCTCCGCCCACAGGGCGCACAAAAAGCTCTCTTCAAGAAGAAAAAGACCCGCCCAAAAAGCTCTCTCCAAGAAGAAAAAGACCCGCACAGAAACTCACAGAAGAAAAAGACTCGCACAACAGCCCTCCCCCAGAATGACATGAACTTATTCCACAGACAGAAGCTTTCCCCCAAGCAGAACTGGACTGATCTCGTAAGCAAAAGCTTTCCCGCAGAAAAACTAGACTTATTCCACACACAAAAGCTCTTCTCCCCCCCAGATGAAATGGACTTGTGCCCAACAATTTCTGCCACAAACAAATCCCCAAGGAACAGAAAGAACGTGTTCTGAAAACGGGACACTCCCTCCCCAGGAAAGACACTGAACTTACCCTCCCACACCAGAAAAAGATGGATGCTGTGAAGAAGAATGTTTGATCTATTTCATTTTTTAAGTTCAAACCGGTTGTTTTTACTTTCCTGGGCAATAGTTGATATCAAAGAAGTTTCAAACTTATTTTATTTTTGTGCCCATAAAGGGCTATTTTGTTGTGTGTTTGAGAATTATTTCCCACATCTTTGAAAGTGTATAAGCTCTATTTAATTGTTTAACACAACAAATTAGATTGGTTCTTTATTTGGTTAAAAGAAATTAGAATGGTTCTGGTTAAAAGAAATTAGATTGGTTCTTTTTTTGGTCAAAAACAAATTAGATTGGTTCTTTTTAAAACAAATTAAAATAGATTATTTCTGGGGGGAACTGCTAGGGGACGCGTTATGGAGTAGACGTGCGAACCACGAGATCCCAACATTTATAAAAAATAAGTTTATAGATCACCCAAAGTGGCCCAATTCTTATATATTTTAAGTTGCAAGTAGAGAATCGACGTTATTTTACAAACTTCTGCCTTGTCTTGAAGCAAAATGCCGCCTAAAGCATCTGCTAAAGGAGCGCAAGCTAACAGCTCGGAGGCTGCTAGCAAAGCGCAAATAGACCAGGCCACGCTGTTAGCATTCCGCGATATTGTGAAAGAAGTCATTCAAGAGGAAAACGAAAACCTACGAGGTGAAATTAAAGAAGAAATCGCAAAAGCCATTTCACCCATTCAAGCTGCTGTGGACGAATTCACAAAGAAAGTGGGTGACTGTGAAGAAGGCCTGGAGAATTTAGACAAGCGCTTGGAAGTTGTCGAAACCAGCTATGCTGACCTAAACAACCGATATAAAAAGTTATTGGAGAAGACAGACGAGTTGGAAAACAGAGGAAGACGCTGCAATTTGCGAATACTGGGAGTTCCTGAAGGACTGGAGCAGGGAAACCCCACCAGATTCATGGCTGACCTGTTATTTGATGTACTGGGTGGTCCCGGCGGGCTGGAGAAGGCTCCACTCCTCGACAGAGCTCATCGAGCCGCAGCAGCGGTGCCCTCGAGGGGACAACGTCCACGGGCCTTTATCGTGCGCATCCATTACTACCAGGAGAAGGAGCGGATACAACAACTGGCCAGACAGAAAGGCAAGTTGGAGTTTCGAGGGGAGCAGATTCTCATCTTTCCCGACTTCAGCATCGACCTGTCCAGACGCCGAGCTGCCTTCAGCGGGGTAAAGAAGCTTCTACAGGGAAAAGATGGAGTTCGCTACGGTCTTCTTTATCCTGCCCGGTTTCGGATCTCCATCAACGGCGAAACAAAAGTGTTTGATTCTCCTGAGACAGCGAAAACTTTTGTTGAATCCAAGTTTGGTTCATCTCTGGAGTGATCAGTACAGGAGGCTGTGAGGACACGAGACGGTACTGTGCGTTTGTTTACGTCACGTGACACCCCGGGACTTCTATGTTTAAAAGTAGCTAATTTTTAAATGGGAAGTTCTTTGTCTCTTATCTCCTGTAGTTTTGCTTTTATTATTATTATTTAACTGATAGTTTTCTGGTTTGACTGAAAAACTTTGAGAAATACTTCCTGCATCTACGGACTGGTGCGAACTGAGGGTGCGTTTGTTTATATTTCTGGGGCAGCTGAGTGGATAATGGCGTTGGTAGACTGTGTATTAAACGAACAGCGCCGCCCGAGCCAGCGTATGGTAGATGTTAAATAAACGCACCCTGCTTATTTTATTTTGTCATGTTATTTTAGCAGTTTTAGGAGTTTGTTATCGTCTTTTCTCTTAAATTGAAATACATAATGTTTGATGTTGTGACTTTTTCCAATACGCTTTGGGATAAATGGGTAAATGGGTGATTTATAAGTTTAGACATTTATTTTTTTATTTTTTTGGGACTGTGGTTGAGATTAAGGTGAATGGTTCCTTTAGAAAGTAGAGAGACTTTGGGGATGTTGTGTTTGTCAGTTTGGGACAACACTGATTGTGGGAGGGGATGGGGGGGGGTACTATTTATTTATTTTTTTCTTCCTTTTTCCTTTTTTTTGTGTGTGTGTGTGCTCAATTTGTCATTTATTATCTACACAGATGCTGGCTAACTACAAATTTACGGTGTACACCAATGACAAGACTATTCAATGTGATTTGGACCGTTCTTTCTCATCATGTATGTAGATGTTGACTTCCACTGATGATACCTCTACCTCTGTAAGTAATGGTTGCCATGTTAATTTTGTTAGTTGGAATGTGAAGGGATTGAATCATCCAGTGAAACGGAACAAGGTACTTTCTCATCTCTGCCGCCTTAAGGTACATATAGCATTCCTGCAGGAAACACACCTTAAAGATATAGATCATTCAAGGCTTAAAAAAAGTTGGGTTGGGCAAATATTTCATTCCAAATTTAATGGTAAAGCACGAGGCGCAGCAATTTTAGTCCATAAAAACACTCCATTTATAGTATCGGATGTAATGACTGACTCCAATGGCCGTTACATTATTGTGACTGGGTCACTTTATAATACTCCTATTATTTTAGCAAACGTATACGCCCCTAATTTTGACGACCCTAAATTCTTCAATAACCTGATTCACTCCCTTCCTCTAATTAATACTCACCAACTAATAATCGGAGGAGACATGAATACGGTCATGGATTCAGTGCTGGACCGTTCCTCGACCAAAAACTCTTCACTCCCAAAATCTTCTATAGTTTTACAGTCATTTTTACGGAATTACGGTGCTGTAGATGTGTGGCGATATTTAAACCCATATACCCGACAATATTCCTTTTTTTCTGCAGTTCATCAAACGTATTCACGTATAGATTATTTTTTTGTAGATAAAAAATTACTTCCTAATATTAAGACGTGTAGATATGATAGTATAGTTATCTCTGATCATAGCCCGTTTGTTTTGGAACTTAGTTTTCCAGACAAACGTTCTGTATATTCTTGGCGACTCAATCCTCTCTTATTGTCAGATAAAGAATTTGTACAATATATTTCTGAACAAATTGATTTTTTCTTAGAAGTGAACATTTCACCTGGTATAACTTTTAGTACAGTTTGGGAAAGCTTGAAAGCATTTTTACGTGGTCACATTATATCCTACTGCTCACATAATAAGAAACAAAAGTTAAAACGTCTAACTGAACTGACAGATCTGATCTCACAACTAGACAAACAACATTCTATAACCCCATCTTCAGAATTGTATAAACAAAGATTAAATTTGCAAACAGAGTTCAATTTAATTTCCACCGAACAGTCTGAACGTATGATTCTTAGGACTAGAGGAATGTGGTATGAGCATGGGGACAAAACGTCTAAGATTTTGGCACATCAGCTCCGTAGATCCGAAACTGCACATTTGATTCCTGAGATTAAAACCCAATCTGGACAGGTCACTACGGATCCACAAAAAATAAATGAGAGTTTTAAAATATTTTACTCTAGCCTTTATAAATCAGAATCTTCACAAAGGCCTGGATTGTTTGATAATTTTTTTGAAAAGATGACAATTACAACTTTAGACTCTACATTTAGGGATCAACTGGAGGAACCGATTACTGTAGAAGAAATTAAATTAGCAATTAACTCAATGCAGAATGCAAAATCACCAGGACCAGATGGCTATCCCGCTGAATTTTTCAAGACCTTTAACACTAGCTCTACCAGTTTTTGTCAAAATGACAATTCTACCTATGCAACCCATGGGATTGTCAAACTGACAAATTGAATTAGCATTTTTAAAGCCATTGGTATGTATATGAGGCCATTCCAATCTGTTGGCGGGGAGGAGGCCTTGGGGCATATTTATATAGTCAGGTAAATCCAGTGGTGGAGAAAATACTCAAACACTGTACTTAAGTAAAAGTGCAAATAAACAGACAAAAATATACTCTAGTAAAAGTAGAAGTACCATATTAATATTTTTACTTAAGTAAAAGTAAATAAGTACTTGCTTTTAAAAATACTTAAAGTATTAAAGTAAAAGTAATTGCTGAATGTATTACCTAATGCAATGGCCTACAATACCATAAAGTGTGTGATATATATATATATATATATATATATATATATATATATATATATATATATATATATATATATATATATATATATATATATATATATATATATATATGTTATATATATATATACATATATATAGTGATATATATACATATATATATATATATAGTATATATATAGATATATATACATGTATATATATATATATATATATATATATATATGTAAATGTATATATATATATGTATATATATATATGTATATATGTATATATATATTTATAAGTATATATATATATATTATATATATACAGGTAGTCCCCGACTTACGAGCGAGTTCCGTTACAACGAGGCGCTCGTAACATGGAAATCTCGTAATTTGGAACGGCCGCCACGTGTCTCGTAAGTCCGGAATTTCGCTCGTAAGTTGGAACGGTTTTGCTAGCGCGACTACAAACACTCGTTTTTCATCGAAAAACCGCTTATGAGTGCATAAAAATGATCGGAAACCTGTGTCCACATGTTTAGCTAACGGACTGTGGTGAAAAAACACAGAAAAACTCAGTATTTTTTGCGTTTTTTCCAAAAATTTGCCAGCTCGTAAGTCCGGATGCTCGTAGGTCAGAGCGCTCGTAAGTCGGGGACTACCTGTATAATATATATATATATATATATATATATATATATATATATATATATATATATATATATATATATATATATATATATATATATATATAAATAGCTTGGTCCGCATTGCCGGCAGTAAGTCAGGCTCGTTTCCGGTAAAAGTTGGACTCCGCCAAGGTTGCCCTTTGTCACCGATTCTGTTCATAACTTTTATGGACAGAATTTCTAGGCGCAGCCAAGGTGTTGAGAGGATTTGTTTTGGTGACCTTAGAATCGCTTCTCTGTTTTTTGCAGATGATGTGGTCCTACTGGCTTCATCAGTTCGTGATTTACAATTTTCACTGGAGCGGTTTGCAGCCGAGTGTGATACGGCCGGGATGAGGATCAGTTCCTCCAAATCCGAGGCCATGGTCTTGAGCCGGAAAAGGGTAGCATGCCCTCTCCGGGTCGGGGAGGAGGTCCTGCCCCAAGTGGAGGAGTTTACAGTATCTCGGGATCTTGTTCACGAATGAGGGAAAACTGGAGCGTGAGATCGATAGGCGGATAGGTGCAGTGTCCGTAGTGAAGCGGGCGCTGTACCGGTCTGTCGTGGTGAAGAGAGAGCTGAGTCAAAAGGCAAAGCTCTCAATTTACCGATCGATCTACGTTCCCACCCTCATCTATGGTCATGAACTTTGGGTTATGACCGAAAGAACAAGATCTCGGATACAAGCGGCTGAAATGAGTTTTCTCCGCAGGGTGTCTGGACTCTCCCTTAGAGATAGGGTGAGAAGCTCAGTCATCCGGGAGGGACTTGGAGTAGAGCCGCTGCTTCTCCACATCGAGAGGAGCCAGTTGAGGTGGCTCGGACATCTGGTTAGGATGCCTCCTGGACGCCTCCCTGGGGAGGTGTTCCGGGCATGTCCCACCGGGAGGAGACCCAGAGGAAGAGCCAGGACGCGCTGGAGGGACTATGTTTCTCGGCTGGCCTGGGAACGCCTTGGGATTCCCCTGGAGGAGCTGCACCAAGTGGCTGGGGAGAGGGAAGTCTGGGCCTCCCTACTTAGGCTGCTACCCCCGCGACCCGACCCCGGATAAGCGGAAGAAGATGGATGGATGGATGGATGGATGGATGGATGGATGGATGTTTTTGCTACTTTTCTATTGTTTATTGTTTAATGTATGTGTTTCATTGGCCTCGAGGCTCAATAAGATTTACCTGACTAAATAAAGGTTGAATGAAAAAAAATAAAAAAATAAAATTCAGTGTAACATTATTTTTGATCAAAGCTTGCCCCCCCCACCTACAGAGCAGTCTCTGGTGAAAACAACTCTCTCTCTCTGTAGAAGCAAGTTGGAAATGCTGTTGGAATGTGTGGTTAATTTGTGGGGGATGTATGTAAATGAATGTTCTTTGTGTCTTTTGTTTTGACCTACTGGAGAAGATTATGCTGGGAGAAGATTCTCAGGAGGGGATGTTTACCCAAAAACAAAGATATCCACCCCCAGGCTCATGGAAGAATTGTCATTTTGACAAACTCATGGCAGTTCTAGTGTTTTTTTTTTTCCCTGGGTTTGCTAGTGTTAAAGATAGTTTATCTCCGTTGTTAAGAGAAATGTTTATTGAATCATTTAACTCGCAATGTCTTCCCCCAACGCTTCGTCAAGCTACTATTTCTTTATTATTGAAGCCAAATAAGGATCCACTCGAGTGTTCATCATACCGTCCTATTTCGTTGTTAAATGTGGACCTTAAAATATTGTCTAAAATCCTGGCTCTCAGACTAGAACGATGTTTACCTCATATTATTTCATCTGATCAAACAGGATTTGTAAAAGGGAGGCATGGCTTTTTCAACTTACGTAGATTTTTTAACATATTACACACGGAGTCAACTGCAACCCCAGAAGTCGCTTTATCACTTGATGCTGAAAAGGCCTTCGACCGGGTGGAGTGGGATTATCTGTTTTACATATTAAATAAATTTGGGTTTGGCCCTAAATTCATTTCTTGGGTTCAGGTGCTTTATTCCTCGCCTATGGCACGTGTTAGAACAAATTCATTATATTCTTGTTTCTTCCCACTCCACCGTGGGACAAGACAGGGGTGTCCTTTGTCCCCTCTTTTATTTGCGTTAGCAATTGAACCGTTGGCAATTAAGTTGCGAGCAGAAAATAATATTAAAGGTATTTACAGAGCGGACCAGGAGCACAAAATATCCCTATATGCTGATGACCTTCTGCTGTATCTCTCAGACCCATTGTGCTCTCTTCCCCATGCTCTTGCTATATTTGAACAATTTGGCACTATTTCGGGTTACAAGTTAAATTTGCATAAAAGTGAATTACTTAGTATAAACTCTAAAGCTAGGAAGATTTCATTTACAAACTTTCCTTTCAAAGTTAAATTAGATTACGTGACTTACCTGGGGATCAAGGTCACTCGCAAATATAAGGATCTCTTTAGAAAGAACTTTACACCACTCTTTGAAAATACTAAATTAGACCTTCAAAGGTGGAATAATTTGCCACTATCATTAATAGGCCGTGTCCAGTGGTGGGCGCAGACCGCTAGGGAGCGCTAAAGAGCTAATCCGCTTAAAGTGGACCTAAACTTTTTGTCAGCGTTTTTGTGGATTGACTAACTTTTATAATTCATAAGCGATTTTGTGCTATTTTTATTTACAATGCAATACCGCTAATAACTAATTATCTATCAGTAAAAACGAAATAACGTATTTACAAGCTCGGACGACAGCACCGGATGTGGTCCGTCACTAAAAAGCGTCCCCCTCAGTCTCTTGGTGTGTGCTCTCTCTACAGCAGTTAGCAGCCAGTGTGTTACTCTGCAGCCTTATTGCTTGTTTTCGAAGAGTCAGACGAAGAGTTTTTAACATGGAGGGTGAACTTATGGATGTTTCTCAGCGGCCTACCCGACGCGTCTGGATTTTAAAAAGTATTTCGCATTTGCCCTCTTCAAAATGGCGGCCGCGACGGCCACAGACGATAAGGACTTTCCATGAAAACACGGTAAAAACAATTATTTCTTTGCTGAGAAAAATATACTTCTTAGCTGACTTTATAGCACAAGGTTTTTCTGAGCTTAACCGGTTCAAATGGTCAAATCTGCTGGTTTAAAAAATAATATTTCGCCATTTGCGGCCGCCATTTTGAAGAGGGCAAATGCGAAATATTTTTTTAAATCCAACAGATTTGACCATTTTAACCGGTTAAGCTCAGAAAAACCTTGTGCTATAAAGTCACTGCTTTGTTTTGTTTTGTTTTTTTGAATGTCCAGAGGACCAGACTTAGCTTTTTTAGATCATTCTCATTTCCACCAAACTATTTGTTTTTTTCTGGACCTATTATCTTGGATCGTGAACTACAAACTACCAGATTATTGATGGACCTTTAATCATCCGGGATTCAAGAACTGATTTAAAATAGAAAAAAAAAGAACTCTTGGGTGTAATCAGGGTCTGTTTTGTTGTGTGTATTTTTTGTCTATTGGTTATACTCAAAGAAAATGATTATTATTACAAACAATATTATTATAAATACCTTCCTGTCTATTGGTTATACTCAAAGAAAATGATTACTGTATTATTACAAACAATATCAGTGTTTCCCCTAGTTAACTTGCCATGGCGGGGTGCTCATCTCATCCATAATTTTTGTTGATGGGGAGGGATGGAGACATGTCTGAGCGAAGCTTGTACCAACAGTTTTTGAGCAGGGGTAGGGAGCTTTCAGCATGAGGGAAGAGGCCCCTTTAGCTTTTTAGCTAGAGAGCCTGTATTTTGTGCAGCTTAGTGCTATGTCAGTGCCGGGTGGGGGGGCAAGTTCGGTTTGGTAGGCGGGGTGCTCAGTTCTGTTGGCGGGGTGGGGCACCCCGCTTGTATAATGGTAGGGGAAACACTGAATATTATTATAAATACCTTCCTGTCTATTGGTTATACTCAAAGAAAATGATTATTATTACAAACAATATTATTATAAATACCTTCCTGTCTATTGGTTATACTCAGTGGTGGGCAACGCTAATCCAAAAATTAGTTCCGCTATTTCTAAAGCACTAATTAATTTATTTAGGTCCGCAATTTCAAAAGCACTAATGTCTTATGAAAATTAGGGGAAGCTAATTCTAATCCGCTAATTAAATTCAACAATTGGTAGCAGCAAGTTATGCAATATTTGCACTACACTGCCAACTAGCGGTGCATGAACTGTTATACAGTAAGTTGTTTGAGTTGTATACATTTAAGAAAAAGGTCGAAAAGGACTTGCTCAAAAACTATATATGATGTAGCTTAGTGTGTTTGTGTACAGTATTACAGTTAGATAAATTAGTAGATTTATTCATTTTGTGATGTAGTTTGAAGGTTATCATTGGTTGAACAAACTGTGAAATAAATAAGGGGCAGATATAATAAGATTTCATCTTCTTTCTGCTCCTTTCATTTTATCCTACTTGTATTCTTCTATCTGATGAAACTGTTTTGTATTGTTCTTTTAAAATGAATGAATAAACATCAAATCAAATCAAATCAACGACCCAGTCAGAGTCCAGAACCTGAACCTGAAACCTTCAGAGAGCAGAAACCTCAAAGAACTGAAGCAACAATGGAAAGAAGAGTGGGTCAGAACTCCTCCAGAACCAGGAGAGAGACTGATGAAGTCCTGCAGACTGATGAAGTCAGAGAACCACAGAGGATTCTGCTGCTGAAGGAGGTTCTGTTGGGTCAGCACAAGCTGAGGTTAAATTTTAATGATTTTAGAACTTGTTAAAGATCATCCATCCAGTCATCCAGCTAACTGTCTATCCATCCATCCATTCAGCTAAAAGTCTATTCATCCTTGTATCTGATGAAACTGTTTTGTATTGTTCTTTTAAAATGAATGAATGAACATCAAATCAAATCAAAAATAAGTCTGTATCTCTGTGTTTATCATTGTCCTGGCATTGTCTCCTGTTGCCTCTGTCTCCTGAGTTCCTTGTGATTCCCTGAGTATGTAAGTTTGCTGCCGAGTCCTAATGGTGAACTACTTTCTTAAATCCAGCAGATTTGACCATTTCGTGAAACTCTCAAGCTCAGAAAAACTTGTGCTATAACGTCAGCTATGAAATATATTTTTTCTCAGCAAAGAAATAATTGTTTTACCGTGTTTTGTTGTAAAATCCTGGCTTCTTTGGCCGTCGCGGACGCCATTTTGAAGAGTGCTAATGTGGCGAAATTCTATTTTTAAATCCAGACGCGTCGCGTAGGCCCTGAGAAACATCCATAAGTTCACCCTCCATGTTAAAAAGTCTTCGTCTGACTCTTCGAAAACAAGCAATAAGGCTGCAGAGTAACACACTGGCTGCTAACTGCTATAGAGAGAGCACACACCAAGAGACTGAGGGGGACGCTTTTTTGTGACGGACCACATCCGGTGCTGCTCGTAAATACGTTATTTCGTTTTTACTGATAGATAATTAGTTATTAGCGGTACTGCATTTTAAATAAAAATAGAATAAATCCGCTTATGAATTATAAAACTTAGTCAATCCGCTGTAAAGCTAACAGATTATTTAGCAACGCTACAAGCGGAATAGCGCAACAGCGCTACCTAGCGGTCGGAGGCCCACCACTGGTTATACTCAAAGAAAATTATTATTATTACAAACATTATAAATACCTTCCTGTCTATTGGTTATACTCAAAGAAAATGATTATTATTACAAACAATATTATTATAAATACCTTCCTAAGTCCATAGTACAATACAAACAACTTAAAACTTGCTTCTTGTCTGATGGTGTTTTATTTTAGAATTAGCGGTTTAGAATTAGCTTCCCCTAATTTTTATAAGACATTAGTGCTTTTGAAATTGTGGACCTAAATAAATTAATTAGTGCTTTAGAAATAGTGGAACTAATTTTTGGGTTAGCGCTGCCCAGCACTGGCCGTGTCAATTCTATAAAAATGAACATATTGCCCAAGTTCCTTTATTTATTTCAATGCATCCCATGTTATATCCCAAAGAAATATTTTGTGACACTAAATAAACATATTTCTGCGTTTATTNTTAATAGGCCGTGTCAATTCTATAAAAATGAACATATTGCCCAAGTTCCTTTATTTATTTCAATGCATCCCATGTTATATCCCAAAGAAATATTTTGTGACACTAAATAAACATATTTCTGCGTTTATTTGGAATAGTAAATCCCCCAGAATACGGCAGGATTTTATGCAGAGACCTAGGCCTGTGGGCGGATTGGCGTTGCCAAATTTCCAGTCTTATTACTGGGCAGCAAATATACGAAACATGCTATATTGGATTAGTGACTTTCCTACAGAAACCCCGTCTTGGCTTCAGATTGAGTCGTCCAATTGTGGCAAGACTAGCTTACCTGCGTTATTGACCTCCGCTCTCCCTTTAGAAATATGTACCTATAAATGCAACCCTCTGCTTTATAACTCCCTGAGAATTTGGATACAGTGCAGGAAAAGATTCGGGCTACATTTTATGTCATTTAAAACTCCTATCTGCTCTAATCATATGTTCCCACCTTCTATGTCCGACTCTGCCTTTAAAATTTGGGAAAGAAATGGATTAAGTCAAGTTAAACACCTTTTCATTGATGGTACATTTGCTTCGTTTACACAACTTATGGAACGGTTTAATATCCCACGTACACATTTTTTTCGATATTTGCAACTGCGACATTTTGTGAAGAATGGATATCCCTCATTTCCTGAATTACCTGATGAGACAGCTCTAGATAAAATCATAGGTATAAACATTCATAAAAAGGGGGTAATTAAGGAGATCTACACTATACTGTTGGATCTACAATCTCCTTCTCTTTCTATCATTAAATCACATTGGGAAAGAGATCTTACAGTTACATTAACGGATGAGCTCTGGCAATCTATTCTTCACAGGGTACACTCCTCTTCTATATGCGCTAGACATGGACTCCTTCAGTTCAAGATCTTGCATCGATTGCATATCTCTAAAGAAAAGCTAGCTAGGTTCTGTCCAGGGACTGATCCTTTGTGTAACCGATGCAGGTCAGAAGTTGGTTCCCTTATTCATACTTTCTGGGAGTGTTCAAAACTTCATACATATTGGACATCTATATTCAATACACTCTCAGAAATATACAATGTTAAAATTTGCCCCTCTGCTCTAACTGCAATTTTTGGAGTCATGACTCAGAATACTTTACTTTCCAAGCAAAATTCAAATGCAGTAGCTTTTGCTACGTTGATTGCGAGGCGTCTTATACTTTTGAGGTGGAAACAGGAGGCTCCTCCTACACATGAACAGTGGCTTGCAGAGCTTATGAGGTTTTTGCATTTAGAGAAGATGAGGTGTACACTGGCAGGTTCAACTGCTAAATTTGTCAAGACATGGCAGCCATTTTTACAATACATGGAAACATTCAGGATGGGTACACCATCGTAACCAAACAGCTGCTATATTTCTTTAGTTAGCTGTAAAGTGAACAGATTTTTGCATCTTCATTTGTTATCAAATTGAGACTTTTTATTTTTATTTTTTATTATGTGTGTGTTTTGAAAATGTTTTATTTTGTGTGTGATTTTTACTTTTTGTTTTATATGGGGGTTTTTGTATATTAAAATGACATAGTTTTATAAAACTCGAATGTTGTAAATAATGTGATGTGAAAATTGATAAATAAAGTATTAAAAAAAATAAAATAATATGCCCTGCACGTGAGGAATGTCGTCATTGCTCTATTGCAAATCATGTCGAAACGTGGAAAAAAGAGGAACTTCACGGACTGTGAACTGGAGACACTTCTGAGTGAGGTAGAGAGGCACGCAAAAAGGTTTTGTTTGGCACGCGTAGGCAAGGGGGGTTCGAACGAACCACCCACTTTTAAACGAGAAGTTCACCACACAATAATAACATACCTAGATAGGTTACTTGGTAGCGCGCTCGCCTTCTGTCCCAAAGCTCATGAGTTCAATTCCCACATGGTACAACTTTTTTTTTTTTATTCATTCCAGATTTAAAGAACACAAGAAAACTATTTAGAAAAAACAAGAAATGAAACAATACATGAAATGAAAGGAAGCAGAGGATTTCTTGTTTTTAAAAAAAAAATAGTTTTCTTGTGTTCTCAAGTACTGTTGATCATCCATGGATGACAACAGGACTGAGAAATGCTTGCAAAAAAAGAACTATTTGTACTCTTGTTTTTTGAAGCATAGAACTCCTGATGCTGAAAACAAATACAAAAAGTACAAAAACAAATTAGCAATCTATGGTGGGAAACAAAAGAGGGAATATTACAGTGAACAACTAAACAAAACAAATGGTGAAATAAAATCAACATGGCAAGTTATAAATAATGTTCTGAATAAACACAAGAAAGGAACTAGTTTATCACGATGTTTTGTGAAAAGTGGTAATGAAATATATGATAGCAATGAAATTGACTATTTTGTGAATGTGGGATCAAACCTGGCAAAAACAATACCAAAAGTTGATAAAAACGTGAGCTACTTACTTAATGATCATAAAAATACTATGTTTCTATATGAAACTGATAAAGATGAAATAATGATGGTCACAAAAAAAAATTCTGATAAAAAATCTAAGGATTGGTATGATATGGACATGTTGGTTGTAAAAGACATAATGTTATGTCATTGAACCGTTCACGTATATATGTAATTTATCTTTTTCAACTGGTATTTGTTGTGAAATAAACATATATTTTTCTTCGTGTTTTATATTTATTTTGAAGGAGTTTTTCATATGGTGTTCAAATTATCAGTTTCTTTTGTAGAGTGATAAAGATTTACTAAAGGACACAGGCAGATCTGTTCTGGTGAGGCTGGGGGATGATAATATAGCTGGCGCCTCTTTGTCCTGTCAGTTTT
>JBBPBX010061665.1:0-14299 GCA_038048925.1 Garcialebias charrua | reverse complement strand
CTTTACCTGCTTTCTCCTGTGCCCATGTCCAGCACGAAGTTTCTGCCCTGGTGCATGGTTCTGGTGGTCCAGAGCGCCGAGCGGAGCTCCGGCGCGCGCCGGGGGCCGTTCTGGATCCTGTACCCAGGCAGGGAGCCTCTTCGTGGGGCTTCAAGCAGCATGGCCGGCCCGGCCTGGTTCTCAGTTGAGCTCCGGCGCGAGCCGGGGGCCGTTCTGGATCCTGTACCCAGGCAGGGAGCCTCTTCGTGGGGCTTTCAAGCAGCATGGCCGGCCCGGCCTGGTTCTCAGTTGAGCTCCGGCGCGAGCCGGGGGCCGTTCTGGATCGTGTACCCAGGCAGGGAGCCTCTTTGTGGGGCTTCCAGCATGGCCGGCCTGGTTCTCAGTTGAGCTCCGGCGCGCGCCGGGGGACCTTCGGACGGATTTATCTCGGAAACAATGCGTCGTCTGGCGGCCTCGTAGCTGCCGTGTCTTCCGTAAACTGCCAAGACTGGACCAATGAGATGAGCCGGATTCTGTAGTTTCAATCACGTGTGTAAAAGGGCTGTCAGCTCATTGGTCACAGAGCTTCTTCTTCTTCTATTGTTTATTGGCGGTTGGCGAACTTATTTTAAGCACACTACCGCCACCAACCGGACTGAGTGTGTGCATTGCAGTCTGCTCCCAATCATACACGTCATGTCAACAAACTAAAAGACACTTATGAGTTGTTTTTGAAAAACAACTTTTTATTTTATTTGGGTTGGATAATAAGGAAAATTGAGGACAAAGCCTTGTTTTATCTACGTCTAGCGACAATAAAAAAAAAAAAAATAATAATAATAATTCTGCCAGGCTGAACTGCTCACTCCTCCTGGCCAGCAGAGGGCCCCCTTGAGCTGTCGGGCCCCTGGGCACCCGCCCGGTGCGCCCGTATTATAGATCCGGCCCTGGCGACAACAAAGGAAAAGAGGAAGTCCTCTAAAGCTACAGTTACACTTACAAATGTGTTCAAGACCAAAAAGAAGTACCGTAGTTTTTTTTTTTTCAGCTGTAGTTTGAATGCTGCATGTGTCCGTCAGATTACTAGAGAAATGCCTCAACGTTGTTTTTTTATTTTTAAATTTGTTTTTTGTCTATACACCCATTGAAAGGCTGAGATATTATGAGACAGTCTCCGTCTAAATGCATGTAAACTTTCTCTTTTCTAAGCCATAACTTCTGATCCGCTCAAGATAATTTAATGAAACTTGACACACATGCATCATCACTAAACAGAGCGTCACACACTTTTCATCACCCTACTTCCATGGTCAAGGCCAAAAATCAAGGTTAAATGTTATGCAAGGTCTTTGCTGTCCAGGTCATTGCTATAACTTGGTGTATTGTTGTACAGTATAATGGTGTCAACAGGCTTATAATATGCCATATGTATAATAAATTTTAATTGTTGGAACGCACATTAGGTTGCTATACAGGTAATATGCCATGCAACTAAAATTTGATTTTATTTACCGGTACATTTCGTGACAAGCAAGGACAAGTTCATAATATCCTCGGAGTGCAGATATTTTAGCCTCGTTCTGCTTAAGCTCCACATTCCTTTAGATTGGATGCATTGGGCCTCATGCACAAACCGTTCGTACGCACAGATATGTGCTTATCCTGTGCGTACGAGTGATTAAGGATCATTTGTGGCATCCAACAATGTTTTCGTATCCTAAGATTTTTTTCAGATACGAACAAAATGTACGTGTGGTCTGGACCTGTCGTATATTTTACGAGCAGTCGGTCCGCCGTTATCCAGATGGATTTCCATCACTAATCACTTATATTTCGTTATTTAGAAAATATTCTGAGTTTAAAAAGAATTAAATGCAACGACACAAATATGTTAAATTAAAAGAAAGCGGCTTCAAACCCCCCCCCCGCGCCCCACTCGACCACCGTGCGCCCCCGCGCGTGGTGTGGCACACGCCCCCCCACCCCGTGCCAACAGTGGGCACGGGGTCCCCCCGCGCCAGTGTCGGCATGCCCCCCCCCACGCCGCGCGACTGTCGAGCAGACACACACACACGCACACACACACACACACACCCAGCACCGCAGAGAGAGGGGAGAACAAAGCGAAGCCGGCTTATTCATTCGTTTCATGTCATTTTTTATTTAAGCTGCCTGTTGACTGCGGGCGCACTGTCATCTGTGTTCTGAGTGTGGATCATCGCGCGTCTTGCAGTCAGTCTGCTCCATCTCGCAGACTGTCCACCTGTCGTGCTGCGGCGAGACGTTTGTTTGAAGCCATTTTCAGATCAAACCATTTATTCTTGATTTCTGATACTGTACGACCCACGGGACACACAGCATGCACTACAATATTAATATGAAGTTAACTGTAGTTTAGAGACATTTTAAAATGCTTCTGTTGAAAAACACATCCGACACTTGCGGGGGGTGGGGGGGTAGCGGTGCGCTACAGCTCTTCTGAATAAGTGAAACTATAATGTAACACAGTACACTGAAATTAGAGATATTTGACCATCCGACACTTGCGGGGGGGGGGGCAGCGGTGCGCCACAGCTCTTCTGAATAAGTGAAACTACACAGTTGTTTACAAACTTTACACTAACATTAAAGATATTTGACCATCCGACACCTGCAGGGGGGGGGGTGGGGGGGTAGCCACAGCGCGACTGAGAGCAGATCTCCGAACGCGTGAAGTTCCTCATTTTACTTCATGTGTTTGAATGAATGGACACTTCCTGCTGTCAGAAGGCAGGAAGCGTGGCCTTATATGGTGTTTTGAGGTGTGGAAATTATGTAAATTACATTCACGCGAGCACGCGCAGGTGAGTAGAACAGGTGGAATTCATCACCTTTCAGCAGCCCGTTTACACGCTTTTCCTGTGGATAGAAGAGTTTGTTGGTTCTGACGTGGCATGTTCGTACGAACGCTTCGTACGTACAAAAGTAGGAGGAATTTAGGATTAGAATAAGAACATTTTCGTGCATGAGGGCCATTGATTTTCCATCCTGCGCTCTGAGCACGACACTCTTGGACACAAGTGCAACTCGCCACCTACACACAAATGCATTTGGAAGCAGTGGGTAGTGCTTTTTTTACTTGTACTGTTTTATTAACAAACGAGGGATACGTTTCATTTTTAGAGTTTATCATGCTTTGTTTTCGACACATGGCCTGCAGGACACTGTTTGCAATTCAGATTGAATGACTGAGAGAACAATATGACGTTACAGTTATTTAATTTTATTTTGAAGTTGCCACTTGTTGTACATGACCTGATACCATAGAGCTCTCTCATTAACAAAAGTGGTTTGTTTTTCTGCTTCTGGGAGGATGACGGTCTGTTTAAAATAAGAAAACAGCCACTATGATTTGGCATTTTGATTTTTCCAATTGTACCAAACTGTGCAGAACCTTTACTTGGACAAACAGTTCATACAGATTGTCTGCTGACAAGAAAGTGCAGCCTTGACCAACAGAGACTTCTCTTCTTCACAGAAGGATGTCCATTTGTTACAACAATCAAGACTTTAGCTGGAGTTTTAAAGAGAAGAATCTATATTAGTTCAGTGAGTTTTTATCTTGACATTTTGACCCAGTAAAATAACATGTTTGACCTGTAAGTGATGAGATAGGCTGATGAACTGTGATTAATATGCTGTTGATTGTCTGTATACACAGTAGGGCTGGACGACATGCCCCAAACTTTTATCGCAATATATTTCTTAATTTCGGCCGATAACAATATAATTCCGATATCGATATAAACAATATAAAAGCCTCCGAAAAACTGTACAAACTGTACAAATAAATTAATTTTCACCTTTTATTTGTATTTAGCCGTCAAAGAAATTTGAGATCACCGTGAAATAAACATAAAGCTCTCAACTTTGTCAGTATTAATAGTTTTAACGTTAAACAACAACATAACCTAACCAGCTGGGGGTGTTGTTTCAGGGACATGTTGGCTCAAACTTTTATTGTGCTTCATCTTCTGACTCTCGGCGTATTCTGTCGAGTGGAACAAGTTCGATGTGTTCCCACCGCTAGTTTGAACGACTCTTCGGTACATTTGTAGCACACCGAACCTGCAGTTTATCGGATCTTTAATGATAGCCGAACCACTTCCACACCGCCGAATCAGTCTTTCCTCTTCTCAGTTATGTCATCTGCAGCTTGTTCAGTTACATTCTGACAGTCATGGGCACTCGTTTTGAAGGAAAAACTTAACGTGCATTGGCGCTTTAGCTTAGCCTGCTACCGCTAACGCCTTGGAGCTGTGGCGTACGTCACCACACGCACTTGCGTAGTTGTGTTGCGGCTTTTTCTGTTCAGGTTCAAACTGAAGCGGCCGCCTCAACCCGAACAGAAAAAGAAATGTCCGTGAAATGCTGTAATCGTATCAAAATATTGAAATTGTGCTTAAAACTCATCACCGTTATTTAATAAAAGTACTGTATATCGTGATATATATCGATATCAAATTATTGTCTAACCCTAATACAGTACACAGTTTTCCTGCATGCCTCAATTAGATATGAACGCGATAAAGGTTAATTATTTACAGGAAAATGAACTAGAGCCCGACCGATATATCGATAGGACCAATATTTTAAGTTGATATGGACTTTTGGGGACATATCGGTATCGTTGATAACGGGCCCATTATGCGCAGATACAAACGGTGGGAACCAGCCATGTCCTTACATGCAAAATATGTAATTGCATAATGCATCCAGCAGAGTGCGCATGCAGACTACTTTAAAGTCACGGCCGTTCACTTTAACTTTCACTTTCAGCATAGCTGAAGCAGGGAGCAGTACTGTGTAGCGTATTTTCTGAACAGAGCGTGGGAAGTTTATTTTAACTGATCTGTAAAATAAAAAAATAAAAAATCAGCAATAATAAATTATCGTCAATCCTCCAACCCCCTTGTCATTAGCTACATGCCTCTCAAGTTAGAAAGCTAACGTTTAGATAACCTAGTCTAACCTTTCAAGACTTTAAGTGTCAAAACAAGGTTAAAAGTAGCTGTTTACTTAGATTCTTGGGGGTGGACAAAGCTAAAAAGTTTTCAGCCTATATATCGGTTATCGGCATTAAGTCTTCTCCTCCCAACATCTGTATTGGTGTTGGCCAAAATGTCCATATTGGTCAGGCTGCAATATAAAGATTTTGTGATTTCTGGATATTTAGCCTTCCATCTCTCCGTTTCTGCGGCTCATGTGAAAGAGATCCTAATTGCAGCTAATCGGCCCATTTCCTGTCCCATCAGGAAGTTGTCATGGTGCATTACAGTCTTAAGTGACTGGGAAGTCCAATATGGAGACCTTTTTAATCTACTCAGAAACATGTTTTTATATGTTTGGGGCCTAAATGAATTATTGTCACCACTCTAGATCGACCAGTGTGTCCATGAAAAAGTAATTTAATGAGATATTTTATGCTTCTGATGAGCTTTTTTTGTCACCAACCTAGCAGAAGATAAAACCCAGGACACTAAAACTGAATGAAACGGTTTAATATTCCTCGATTTTAAACGAATGCTTATAGTTTTATACATGCTGACCTGAAAGGCTCCTGTTGGGATACAAACCAGAGATCACTGTCCTGCTTTTAATTAGCAGTTGGAACAAAATGTAATTTCAAAATGGAGGTAAATGTTACAAAATAACCAAAACAAACAAAAGATCCCAACGCTGCTGATTTAAATTTCCTGCTTTTTGCGAGACAGCGCATTAAGGAACTGCTGAGTCATGAAACACTTGTTTCAGTTCGACCGCAGCAGCATCAGCGCTGAGGTTCAACACAGTCATTATAAAAATAAAAGCTTTTATGTGTAAATGTATAAAATAAACCAATAAGCAGTTTTCTGCTGTTGGGTGTTGGGGCTCCTCGAAGTGTTCATCAACAGTACTGCAGGTTCTGGAAATATTAAAACGTTTCACTGACACAGATTCAGAGCTGACCTGTGATTGTTCCTTCAAATTAAATAATTTCAGCTGCAGGCCACCACAGAGCACTCATATTATAATGCAGTTTTTTTTAGTTTTTTTTTTTCTTGTATATGAAACAAAAAAAACTACCTTGATTTCAACAATTTAAATTGATTCACATTTAGTCTGTGGAGGGTGTAATGTGACAAAATAAAATGTATTTATTTAATGATACATTTATTTATTTAATTGAACATTTGCATTTTTTATTTCATGATTTATTTATTTACATATTTAATTTTGTCACATTCCACCTTCCATGCCCACTGGAGCCAATAAATGAATAAATATACAGTGAAATAATTAAATTTATTTTAAAAAAATCTAGAAAATTACATTTAATTATTTAATGCCATCATTTAAAAGGTATATTTATTTATTGAATGGGACGTTAAATTTATTAGTAGTTTGTTTAATTATTTAATTATATATTAAATACTTAAATTATACTTTTATTTATTTCATGGTACATTCATTTTTATGGTACATTTATTTATTTAATTGTACATTTACATTTATTATTTCATGATTATTTATAGTTGTCACATTCCACCTCCATACTATGCGTCCGTTGGCCACTGGAGGGCGACAGACACCACAGAGAAAACTAAATCGATCAATCTGATGAAAATGGTACAATAACATGTTTTTATCAAATAACATAAATGACAAGAAGAAAATCACAGTAGACAGGATTATAAATTGGATAATTGTAAAAACAAATGTAGAAGACTGAAACGTCTCATTCCACATCTTTGTCTTTGTCAATTCCGTTGGTGTTTTTTTTTTTTTCTCTCCTGAATCAATTTGGGTTTTATCTGTTAATCCAAAAAATGTAAAAAATAAATGAATAAATAAATAAATAAACAAACAAAAAAAAATATAGTAGGACTTCTGGACTTTCAGCCACAGAATAGAAATCCGGTTGTTATTTTTTGCTTTATTTATTTATGACTGGGAACCAACGCCAGTTCATTCTTTTGAGTTTATGTAACTCACAGTAGATTTTACATGCTGAAAAAAACGTGTTAATTTTTATTTATTTTTGTTTCACATGCTTCTATTTACAGTCTTAGAGGTTTACCTCAGTTTCATGTTTTTGCTGAGTTATCGTTAATGTAACCATGAAGAGTTACAACAAAGTCGATCTTTTGTTGTTGTATTTTTTTATTTCTTGAACAAACACATTCAGGCGCGTACATAAACCAGTTTTTTGTCTTTTAGGATTGTAAAATTGCTAAAAGCTGTTGTTGCAAATGCTGACTCAGCGTTCACACTCTTGTTTTCCTGTTGATAGTTATTTTCAAATGTTTTTTTTTAATTTTTATTACCGGTACTGCTTCTGTGTTCAGCTTTTCAGCCATTTTCATGATCCCCCAAACTCTGATAGACAAACTATCTACACTTGGACTAAGCCCCTCCATCTGTAACTGGGTACTAGACTTCTTAACAAACAGACCACAGTCCGTGAAGATCCACAACTTCTCCTCCTCCACCATCACCCTCAGCACTGGCTCTCCTCAAGGATGTGTGCTGAGCCCTCTTCTGTTCACTCTGCTCACATATGATTGTACAGCCACACATCCAGGCTGTCATATTGTTAAGTTTGCAGATGATACAGCTGTGGTGGGATGCATCACAGATAATGATGAATCCAGCTACAGACAGGAGGTGGAACATCTGGAGAGCTGGTGCAAAGAGAACAACCTTCACATGAATGTGAAGAAGACGAAGGAGATGATTGTGGACTTCAGAAGGAACAAACACACCCACACCCCACTGTATATAGGTGGATCTGCGGTGGAGGTGGTCTCCAGTTACAAGTACCTGGGTGTACACATGAATGTGAAGAAGACGAAGGAGATGATTGTGGACTTCAGAAGGAACAAACACACCCACACCCCACTGTATATAGGTGGATCTGCGGTGGAAGTGGTCTCCAGCTACAAATACTTGGGTGTACACTTGAATGATAACCTCAGCTGGAGCAACAACACCACCAGCCTGATCAAGAAAGGTCATCAGAGACTCTACTTCCTCAGACGGCTGAGACGAGCTGGTCTGAGAAGCTCAGTCCTCACCTCGTTCTACAGGTGTGCAGTGGAGAGCGTCCTGTGCTCCAGCATCAACGTGTGGCATGGAGGCTGCACAGTTGCAGAGAGGAAAGCTCTACAGAGAGTGGTGAAGGCTGCACAGAAGTCTGTGGGAGTCAGTCTCCCCACCATCACAGACATTTACACCTCCAGATGCAGAAAAAGAGCCACCTGCATCATGAAAGACCTCACTCACCCAGCACACTCACTCTTTGCACCACTCCCCTCGGGACGGAGGTTGAGGAGCATCAAATGTAGAACCACTAGACTGAGGAACAGCTTCTACCCTGAGGCTGTCAGACTCATGAATAAATAAATAATAAGAATAAACACTGCAAAATGTCACATCATGCTGATACTGATCTGTTTCTTGTTGCTGCGTTCATCTGTGACTATCTGCGTTCATCTGTGACCATCTGCTCATGTTCGTGCTGCTGTTTATAATGATGTTTTTCTACTACATTAGGGCTTAGTGTATTACTAGCTGATGTCTCTCTTAGTTAATCCTAGATGTTATTATTGTTTTTCTCTTGCATTTGTTGTTGGATGTAACTGGGACCCTGTGTACATAATCTCGTTTTCAACACATGTACTACATGCGGTGCAAATGACAATAAATTCTCTCTGACTCTGACTCTGACTCTGATTTTCTTTCAAAACGTTCAGCTCAAGAAGATCTCTGCTCTATTTGGCTTTTGTAACTTTTATACTTAAAAAAAAATATACAAAATGTTTACAATGGTTTCCTTTAGAAATTTAGCTCTTAAGTTTTTTCAAAATATTTTGATCTTTAACCACTTCAGCCAGTTTAGTCTTTCTCAGCTATTTTTAGCCTTTAGCCACTGTTATGCTACTTTGAGCTTGTAGGTACCGTTTGGTAAAAAAAAAAATACTTGTAGTTTAGCTCATTTAAACTTTAGCAAGTTTTAGCTTTAGCTAATTTTAGCATTTGGCTACTCTGACTAACTAGCATTTAGCTGTAGCAAATTTTAGATTGTATGCAGTTTTGTTCAGCTACTAGCTATGGTTTAGCAGTTTTTTTCTTTTAGCTTTAGTATTGCTATGTTTGGTCTTGCGCTACATTTTTGCTCAATTTCCCTTGTAGCTATGGTTTTGCTAATTTGAACTTACTGATACTGTTTAGCTAATTTTAGACTTTTAGGTATATGGTTTTGCTCATTTTATCATGTAGGTACAATTTGGAAAAATTTAGCTTTTGGCTGTCGTTTGATTAGCTTCATCATTTAGTTAAAGTTTTTTAACACTAGCTACATTTTTTGGGGTATTCATAACATTTAGCTGGGGTTTAGAGATTTTTTTGCTTTTTTATTTTTATTTTTTTAGTATTTATTCATTTTACAATAATGAAATACAACAATTGACATACTGTATGTGAATTGAAAAGGAAAAAATATACACAATATAAAATGAAAGGTAGCAGATGAAGAATATATCTTATTAAATCTGCTCCTTATTTATCTAATAAGAATTCAAACAAATTGTTCTATAATAACAAAATAAGTAAATAACTCATTCAACTTTCAATTGTGTATACTACTCATTAAAATACATTCATTTATATTTGTTTAACAATTCAACTTTGACCAGTTTCTTAAATACAGTACAAGGCTTGATTTGGCTTCCATCTGTCAATGACAACACCCAAAAATTTTACCTCAATGACTCTGCAAATCACTGAGTCCTCGATTAAAAATGGAACATCAATTGATTTATTTTTATTACTAACTATCATATACAGGTAGTCCCCGACTTACGAGCGAGTTCCGTCCCTAGGGGGCGCTCGTATGTCAAAAATTCGTAAGTAGGATCACCAAAAAAAAATTTTATTTTTTTTTTTTAGAAATGAATACATGTACAGTACTGTACAGTCACCAAGCACTTAGCCTATCCTAACAGTTTTTAAAGATGAAGGAGTGAGTTTAATTGTCTCCCTTTCACATAAAGGGAGCTAGCTCCCTTTATGGGAATGGAGCCTGCATGGAGGAGGGAGACAATTCCACTCACTCCTTCATCTTTAAAAACTGTGTTAGGATAGGCTAAGTGCTTGGTGACTGTACAGTACTGTACATTTATCTATTTATTAAAAATATACTGTACAGTATATATATTTATTTTTTATTTATAAATAGATAAATGTACAGTACAGTACTGTACAGTCACCAAGCACTTAGCCTATCCTAACACAGTTAAGGAGTCAGTTGAATTGTCTCCCTCCTCCCCAGCAGGCTCCATTCACATAAAGGGAGCTAGCTCCCTTTATGTGAAAGGGAGACAACTCAACTCACTACTTCATCTTTAAAAACTGTGTTAGGATAGGCTAAGTGCTTGGTGACTGTACAGTACTGTACATGTATTCATTTATAAAAAAAAATAAAAAAAATGTTTTAATGAGATGCATATTCATAAGTCCGGGACCTCGTAAGTAAGAGCGCTTGTAAGTCGGGGACTACCTGTACATCTTCTGGTCATTTATTTATTGAGGAAAATGATTCAGCATTACATTTCTGTGAGTAGTAAAAGTATGTGAACCTTTGCTTTCAGTACCTGATGATCTTCCAACAGTCTAAAGCCCCCAGTATACTCCCACGTATGTCCATTCACGCGTGCGTACGTACGTGCGTACTGTACGCAGAGGGTTCAGACATCATACTGGAGTATCCACCCTGACAAGCAGCTTTGTGCATACATGCACTGCAGGGGTACCTCTGCATTTGTACATGCGTACCTCTGCGTACGGACATGCGCGGGAGTATACTTGGGGGCTTAAAGGAGACCACAGATAGGTTTTATAAATTTTTATGGTATGTCTGTGGGCTATCCAGACATTGTTCATTCAATTTAATACACAAAATAATTCTTAGATAATCAATTATACCCTTTTTAATTCTGCTGGTGTAGATTCTCAGTCGTCCAGGACATGATAAAATCAAAAAAGGTGTTCAATACAGAACAACTGGACTTTATTTGTAACAAACAAAACGTTTCGCTCATCATCCGATAAGCTTTCTCAATTGGAGACTGTGAGAGAGAGAGAGAAGTTATAAGCAGCTGGGCCACTGGTGCACACCAAACTAGGTAAATTGGAAGCTAACACACACACATACTTGGGATAACACGTGGCTGTGACCCATTCAAAGTTCAGTGTGTGAAAGCAGAGCTTACAGAAAACACACACACACACCCTACTGTATGTAAATTGACAAAAACCACACTTCACACATTGATAATTTAATTCTGCCATTTTTAACTTTCGTTTTGAATGACTGGTTTATGATAATGAGCTCTCATGGTCACGCCCTTCAAAGATCTGTTTACATTAACTCCGCCCTCTGTAAGAGCCAGTATCTCTAATCTGTTGTTGTTTTAAAATTAGCTCTTTTTTATTACTCATTTGACTTACTGTTAGTGCTAGCTTAAGATAACTTACCGAAAGCCGTCTGCGCGCGCCGCCATGAGCTGCTCCTTTTAGCCCGAATCCGATGCTAAAAATAGCTCGTTCCTCCTCCGCCCTTTTATGTCCGCTCGTTGCATGCAGCGCTTTTGGGAGCGATCTCTGCTTCAGTCCAGACATACACAAAGTTCACTGAGTGTTTCCAGTTAATTTATCCGTATGAGGCAACCTCTGACCGAACCCACACGCTCCTCAAAAGCTATCAGCTCCCAGCCAGCTCCCAGCCGCAGATGGTCTCTTCGCCGGCGGTCTGCTCGTTTTCCGTCTGCCGGCTGCTCGTTGGGAGCGATCGCTAATACGCTAAAAATTGAACTAAAACGTAAAAATAACAATTATACTTTATTTATAAAGCCATTTAAAACAACCACAGCTGCAACAAAGTGCTGTACACATGAAATTAAGAACATTTAAACAAAAGATGAGATGAAATCAGGAAAAACAACCGTCACGTCTATTATACTGAAGTGGGTTGAGCCTAACCAGGGGTTGCTAGGTGAGGGGCTGGACTCAGGTTTGAGGTGGGTTGTGGCTGCGGTTTGTGACGTCACAAACCGCAGGATTTGAAAACGAAGTGTTTCTATCAAAGATAAATAAATATACTTAGAGTAAATAAACCACTGGGTGCATTTTTTTGGCACTAGGACTGTTTTTTTATGAAGTACATACCCAAAGTTGAGTAAAAAAAAACATTAAAAAGTGAATTTTGCATGTGTGGTCCCCTTTAACAGTCTTCTGGCTTGTCCATGTGATTTTTATCAAACTTCAGATGAGCAGCAATGTTCTTTTTGGAGAGCAGTGTCTTTCTCCTTCAACCCTGTCATGAACACCATTGTTGTTCAGTGTCTCCTGATGGTGGACTCATGAACATCAACATCAGTCAATGTGAGAGAGACCTTCAGTTGTTAGAAGTTACCCTGCAGTCCTCTATAACCTCGCCCACTATTCCACACCTGGAGTGATGTTTGTTGGTCCACCACACCTGGGGAGGGTAACAATAGTCCTGAATGTTTTCCATTTGTACACAATCTGTCTGACTGTGGATTGTTGGAGTCCAAACTCTTTAAGGATGGTCTGTAACCTTTTCCAGCCTGATGAGCATCAACAACTGTTTTCCTGAGCTCCTCAGAAATCTCCTTTGTTACTGCCATGAATCATGATCCACTTCCACAAACAAGTTGTGAAGAGCAGACTTTGATAGATCCTGTTCTTTAAATCATCAGAGTGTCACCTGATCATCATCCACTGATTGAAAACACCTGCTTCACCTTCAAATTAGCTGCTAATCCTAGAGGTTCACATAGTTTTACCACTAACAAATATGTAATATTGTATCATTTTCCTCAATAATTAAACGACCAAGTACAACGTATAATATTTGTGTCTCATTTGTTTAACTGGGTTTTCTTTATTTACTTTTAGGACTTGTGTGAAAATCTGATGATGTTTTAGATCAAACTGATGCCGAAATATAGAAAATGATAAAGGGTTCACAAACTTTCAAGCACCACTGTTAATGAGCAAACAACACACATCAAGCAGCTGATCTCAAGGATCTCATCATTTGTTCAAAACAAAGTACAATTTTAGTGATGGAAGTGTTGTATTGTTCACTACTTTACACACAAAACAGGACATTTGATGACATGGTTAGATAATCAAAACTCAATACTTTGTGTTTAGATTCAAAACGACAGTAATGATACCATGATTACTATGATGGTACTATGATTTAATTGCACATTGGACTTCTTGAGCATAAATAAAACCATGTAGATAATGTTGGATAAAATGAATGCATAGAGTTAGGAAAAGGAACATATCCATTGTTGTACATTTCCTATAAATAAAATATAGATGAATCACAAAAAAGTGGCCACATGTTTGTTTGTTAGAGATTAAACTCTGGTCATGTTTGCATGAGAATGATTTCTGGAAGTTTTAGCTTTTTCCCATGTTGATTGTGTTATTTACATGTTTATATATTCACTGTAATTGAATCTAGCAGTTTCCATGCCAGGTCACTAGCTGGCACTATAAGTATTTTTTTTATTTTATTTCAATGACATGGGGATGTGCGCAGACTTTCCATTCTCAATAATTAAAATCCAGAATGGTGAATACACAAACATTCGTTTGGACCAAGGATGTGGTTGGGTTGCTCCTACATGTTGAAAAGCGTGAGCAGCAAAAACAGCCCTCTGCTAGCCACCATGGTTGCTGTTCTACTTGTTCAGGTGCAGAAAGACTATCGACTGGAGTCGTTTATAGTGTGCACAGGAGATTTTACACCGATGTTGGGCATTTCTGAAAACCTTCAATCTAAGATGGATTCATAACGTTGCGGTGTCAGAGAAAATACCGTCTGTTGTTGTGTACACCTACTGCTGAACCCAGAGGAAATGCAACAATTTAACAGCTTTGTGCAAACACATGTATAATACTACAAAGGCTGTATTTTTATATATTTGTAAGGATTTTGTGTTATGCTACAGTCGTGTTTTAGCAATTGTTCAGGAGTCCAGCTCAAGTGCTCGTGGGTCCATTGACTGTTATTGATATTCAGGCTGTCTGAGAGAACTGGGCTTTGTGGTCCTGGGGGCTGGGGGACCTTGTGTTGATGGCAGAGTTTGAGATAAAAAGCTTACATTAGCATAAGTAAATTCAAAGACTAAAAGAAGGAAAGAGAGAAGAAGGAAGGAGGAGTGAGAGAAAAAGCGTGGCTGGATAATCTGCAGTTTAC
>JBBPBX010061663.1:0-21052 GCA_038048925.1 Garcialebias charrua | reverse complement strand
TTTCGATATTTCAATAGGATTTACAGCGTTTCACTGACGCTTTTCTTTTTCTGTTCGGGTTGAAGTGGCTGCTTCAGTTTCAACCCGGACAGAAAAAGCTGTGACACAAAAACGTAATTGCGTGGTGACGTAGATATTATGCAGCGATCGAGTGCAACAGGCGTTAGCAGGCTAAGCTAAGCTAATCTCTAATGCACGTTAAGTTTTCGCTTCAAAACGAGATCAGAATGTGACTGAACAAAGTTTCACAAGCGAAGAGAAAGAGATGACATCACTGATAATCAATCAATCAATCAAACTTTATTTCAGACACAAAAAGGTCCATAGAAATACACATAAAAAATCCATAAAAAACAGATAAAATAAAATAATAAAAGACAAATAATTCACTAATTCACTAAGTCACAAATAAATGATGGTGCCAATGATTCCACAATCTTGAGCAATATCTCACTGCACTAAAAGCAGGATTTACTAGATTTGCAATTATAGTATTGCGTGACACAGACAATCTACACATGCATTTATACATAAGATTCCTGAGCACAGCAGCACATGTGGGAACAGCATTATGTACAAACATATGGCTAGCACTGCTCCATCTAGGTACTTTGAGGAGCAGCCTCATGCCATCATTGTATGCCATACAAAGTTTCTGCAAGCTACTTTTTTTGTATCTTCGCCACAGATGAGCAGTGTACAGCGAGGTACAAAAAGCCTTAAAAAGAGCTATTTTCACAGAGGATGAACACATACCAAACTTTCTGATCAGAGTATTAGCTTGTTCATATATCATACGATACTGCCTACAGATGTCACGATCATCAGAGAGGTCATCAGATATGCAATGTCCCAAATATTTGATTTCACTGCATGTATTGAGGACAGCACCAGATAGAGAGAAGTCAGGGGTTATCAGATGTTTATCGGCCCTACTTCTAACAATCATAACTTTGCTTTTCTTAATGTTATACTTGATGTCAAAGTCATAACCATATTGGGAACAGATCCTTAGTAATTGTTGAAAGCCAGCACTATATGGGCACAAGACTACCAAATCATCTGCATACATTAAGTGATTAATTATGTGATAACCAACTATACAGCCTGTTTTACAACAATTCAAGCGCTTTGATAGTTCATCCATGTAGATGTTAAAAAGGAAAGGGGACAGTATACTTCCCTGCCTTACTCTGTTACCAACATTAAATGAATCAGACATTGTGTTACCCCATTTGACATACATTGATTGATGACCATACCATTAGACAAGAATTCTGATCAGATATTTGGGTACACCTCTGCGTTCTAATTTGCAAAATAGTTTTTCGTGATTCACACGATCAAATGCTTTAGAGGCATCAATAAAACACATAAATATCGTAGTGTTGTGAGAATTATACAAGTCTAAAATCTCCTTTAGTGCAAAAATACACGTCTGTGCCATGTTTAGGTTTAAAACCAAACTGATTATCAGAGGTCAAGATAAACTCTTCCAGCCTATTTAATAGGATTCTTTCTAAAACTTTCGACAGACTACTAGATAGAGCTATGGGTCTGTAATTTTACAGAGAGCTAATCTTGCCCGCTTTGTCTTTTATAATGGGTACGAGTATGACAGATAACATTGAATCAGGTAACAGGGCATGTACTAGAAAGCCAGTGAAACACATAGAAAGTAAAGGACAAAGTTTCTTACTTGCATTTTTCAGATGTTCAGAGGAAATGTTATCCATCCCGCAAGCTTTGTTGTCTTTCAGTGTTACTATTGCATTATATATTTCTTGTGGGGATACAGTTACATTCTCATTACTGTGAATGCCTCCCACAACAAAAGTGTCACTTTTGAAACAATTAAACAGTGCACTATAGTGCTCCCGCCATAACTGAGTAATTTCTTTTACATCACTAACATCATCAATAGTAGTAGGTAGTGACGTTTTGCAGTTATTTAATTTTTTGATTTCTTTCCAGAAGTCCTTAGTATTATTATTTCCCAACTTTCTAGCAAGAGAGTCAGATCTCATAGTATTTTCATTTTTCTTTATAAATCTTAAAGCATATTTAAAATTAGCATTTGCTTGTTTTTTGTATTCAAACAAGGGGCCATGTGTCTGTTACCCAAATCAACCCGTGCTTTAAAAGCTCTTCTGGACTCTGCATAAAGCTCTCTCACATAGTCGTTCCAGCCAGGCTTGGTGTTATGTGAGCTGGTTGAGCTGGTTTTATGCAAAGGCTTGCTTGAGGCAAGGAGGGAATTCACAATATTCTCATACAACGTGCATAGCTCAATACCATGTTGGGGATCCCTACAGTTCATATCATGGCATGAAATTGCTCCCTTTGGTAAGTATATATTGCTAAGCATGTTGTTCGTACAGTAACAATAATCTGATATATTTCTTTCAGTCATGTTTCTTTCAGTCAAATAGCCATGCTATTTTTCCTACATTTGTTTTATAGTCTGCAGGCAAAACAGAAGGTATGCAATTCACGTTTACACACAAGGAAAATGGTACATGATCACTGGTAGCAAATTCATAGTTGATACGAATGTCCTGGATGGAGTCATTAGCATCCACTGTACAGATACAATGATCTAGCCACAAGGTTGTATGCCATGCATCACTAATGTAGGTGTAACTGCTGTTAGGCAAATGCACCTTACTAGAGAGAATTAAGCCATTGTCGTGACAGAATTGCATTAAATACTACAGCTACAATATTCCCCAACATTATGATTAATCTTTTCCCCTTCCCTTCCAGGAACCCTGACTTCCTTTACCTTGCACTGTAAATAAACTCACTTAACTGAATACCTGTGTCTGTGATCCATCTCAGCCTTGGTCTGAATTTGAGTACAATTTCAGTAATTATTTACCACAGAACGATTCAGCCATAACATGAGTACTCACGACCAGACTGAGATGGATCAATTAAGAGAAGCTATTCTTTCCCAAGAACAATGACTAACTGCAACCCAAAACATGTTTCAACAGATTCTAAGCCAACAACAAACAACCTCCGAGAACTTGACGAAACTGGGTGGAATGGTCCATGAGCTAGGAAAGCAAAGATCTCCTCCTTCCCACATCGGAATCACCAACACTGCCTCCATTGCACAATCCCCAGAGCCACCAACCCAATACTCTGTCCGTGAACCAGAGATGAAACCCAGTCAACTATTTGCTGGTAAATCTGAACAGTTTGGTGGGTTTATGTTACAATGTAATCTAGCCTTTAGAAGAGCTCTGCGAACCTAGTCCTCCGACTTGTCCCGCATCTCCTACATAGTTTCCTCCCTACAAGGAGAGGCCTTAAGGTGGGCTGATGGTTTCTTTGGTTCTATTTCTGTAAGTGACTGTACCTTTTCCACCTTTTACATTTACTTTCAGAGAACCACCCTGATGCATGCTCAATAATCCAGGTAGAAAAATCTAAACAAGCTAAGTATGGTCCTCTGGACATTCAAAAAATAAAACAAAACAAAGCAAAAAAAAATGTAGAAACGTTTTGTCTTTAGTCCGCAAGACTTCCTCAGTCTGACTTTCAGAGAGTTTTCGAGCGACCTCTGCACCAGGAAACAGCTTCCAAGAGGCTAATGGCGCTGCGCCAGGGGATCCAATCTGTGGCGTACTTTGCACTTCACTTCCAGATTGTGGCCAGACAGGCCGGATGGGAGGATGGGAGAACCTCGCTCTAGGGGGAGTATTCGTTAATACTCTCAATGGGCCTCATGCAAGAACAAGTTCGTATTTTTATCCTAAATTTCTCTTACTTTTGTTCGTACAAAGCGTTCGTACGAACATGCCACGTCAGATTCAACAAACTCTTCTATCCTCAGGAAAAGTGTGTAAATGAGCTACGTGCGTATGATGAATTGCACCTGTTCTATCCACCTGCTTGTGCACTCGGAGAGGTCATTTACATAATTCCCATCCCTCAAAACACCATATAAGGCCACGTTTCCTGCCTCAGAGAGCAGGAAGTGTCCGTAAATAAAATGACAGCGAAAAGCCAAAGAATGGCATGAAATAACCACTGCTGTTAATGTTGTGTCTCCCGTGGGTCGTACAGTATCAGAAATCAAGAAAAAATGGTTTGATCTGAAAATGGCTTCAGAAAACGTCTCGCCGCAGCACGGTGCTGGAGGTCAAGGAAAGTCTGCGTTACCGAGATGGATGGAAAAATAAATGTCATGTCAAAACTCCAACTGTGCGCTCAACTACAGCACGAGTGCGTGTATGCAGCTTATTACACAAGCGCTCCTGTCTTGTCTGAGGGCTGTTTAGAGGTGTCATAAGCCATGGGGCTAATGCATAGCCTCGATCACCTGTGGAAAATAGTGAGTTATAGGTAAAGATCAGAGAATAATTCCAAATCCTCAATTACAAATTAAAAAGTTACCAACAAGCCAGCCATCTCGCCTTGGTGCACTTGCCATGAAGGGGGAGGAAGTCTGTAGCTCCAGTGTTTTGTGGGAAAGATTAATAACTGCCGAAGGAATCATTTCCTCATACACTGGAGCTGCAGTCTTCCTCCTTCTTCATGGCAGGAGCGTACAAAACACGGTCCCGTCAGAACCGCTGTCAGAACCACTGTCAACACACGGGCTGACAGGGTGTTAATTTGAGGAGGGCTTTGATGACCAAGGGGAGCGCACGACTCACCGAAGCCTGCGACACACCAGACAAATTAAACTTAAAATTATAATTCTATTTCAAACAGAATAACCTATTGTCACAAATAATTATGGTGCGTGATTTCTTTGGACTCAAAATATTTTCTGAATAACGAAATATAAAGCTATTAGTGAAGAAAATCTGTCTGGATGACAGCAGACTACTGCTCGTAAATTATACGACAGGTCTGGACCACTCGTAGATTTTGTTCGTATCTGAAAAAAATCTTAGGATATGAAAACATTGTTGAATGCCACAAATGCTCCTAAATCACTCGTACGCACAGTTTAAGAACAAATCTGTGCGTACGGACGGTTCTTGCATGAGGCCCAATGATCACATTAAAGCTCCACTGACATCATCTTTTAACTTTCCATAAAACGGCACAACATATATATATATTAAGATTGACCTCTGATCGTTTTTGCTAAAACAATGTTAAATTAATTAAAATTCCCTCAAAAACTGTTTAAAATTAGCGCCTTTTTTTTACATGATAAATACGGTTTTTCCCGTCGCGCGATTATGACGTCACACACAGAATCGCCTCAACTGCGCACATTGATACAATGGACGAAGATGCAAACGCATCCGTCCAATTTAGCCATTTAAAACTTTATATTTTAGCGGTTTGTCTTCAGAGAAGCCAAAGTCTGTGGCGGTTCTACACACGGCCCGTGCCCGTGTAAGATGGACCCTGGCCCGCCCTCCGAGCAGAAGCGGAACCATGCTCATGGCACATACCGATACCAGCCTTGTTTACGTATCGATCCAACCCATGATGCACGTTGGCTTCAAACTATGGAATGGATTTCCTGAACGGAGGCGTGTCTCATGAACCCAGAGTAACAAGACCCGCCTCACATTCAGGAAATCCAGTTCATAGTTTGCAGGCAGCTACAAGCGTGAGGGGCTGACTGAGTACTCTGTTGGGTTTGTTTTGGCATCGTTTTGAAAGAGCGGGTCGTTTGTTTATGGATTGTTTTCATGGAGCTGGACGCTTGTTTCTGTCGCAAGATGGATTGTTTACATGGAGCTGGACGCTTGTTCCTGTCGCAAGATGGATTGTTTACATGGAGCTGGACGCTTGTTCCTGTCGCAAGATGGATTGTTTACATGGAGCTGGACGCTTGTTTCTGTCGCAAGATGGATTGTTTACATGGAGCTGGACGCTTGTTCCTGTCGCAAGATGGATTGTTTACATGGAGCTGGACGCTTGTTTCTGTCGCAAGATGGATTGTTTACATGGAGCTGGACGCTTGTTCCTGTCGCAAGATCGGACAACACTGGTGAGTGCATGCTAGCAGCTAGCCGACTTTTCATCGTAACATGTGCGTTGTGTCACGGAAATATTTTACACTCAACACCGCAAGGCAACAACGTTCAATGTTTGCAGAGCTATATAAACACATCTGCGTCACATTAAACCGCGGTCAAGTTAGTTTTACGCCGGACATTCCATCGAGCTCAGGGCTTCAGCCAGCGGTGTGTTTTTCTTTTTCATGCCGGGTTGGGCGCTCTGATTACGGCAGCTGTTTCAGCTCCCGCCTGGGAGCTCCGTGGCTTCGCATCATAATACAGCTACTAATATAAAGCATGTAAAACACTAAAAACAGGAACATGTCTGTGTTGGTTTATGCCAAGAACTGAAAAAAAATTATAACCTGCTGTTTACTCGAAATAACTTTGGCTTCTCTGAAGACAAACCGCTAAAACATAAAGTTTTAAATGGCTAAATCGGACGGATGCGTTTGCATCTTCGTCTGTATCTGACGTCATAATCGCGCGACGGGAAACCCCGTATTTATCATGTGAAAAAAAAGGCGCTAATTTTAAACTGTTTTTGAGAGGAATTTTAATTAATTTAACATTGTTTTAGCAAAAACGATCAGAGGTCAATCTTAATATATATATATATGTTGTGCCATTTTATGGAAAGTTAAAAGATGATGTCAGTGGAGCTTTAAGAATCAGTTGGCCCTTGTAAATGAACCTGACAACTTAAACAATCTTATTGATTTATCCATCCACATCGATGATCGGCACAGAGAATGTCGGGGGTTGTTGGACTCCAAATCCCAGGATCCTTCCACTTCCGTGACTCCACTTCCGGATCCGGTAAGCCGCAGTCCGGTATGTAATCCTATGAATGAACCTGATTCAGCAGAGCCTATGTTAATTGGGCGTACCCGCCTCACTCCTGAGGAGAGACATGGACGTTTTTCAGCTAAAGAATGCTTATATTGTGGGAAGAAGGGGCACTTCATTGCTTCATGTTCTCTTCATTTAAAAGGGCGATCTCACCAGTAAAACAGGAGTTACTGGTGGGCGCTTCAAACTTTTCTCCTAAAAATCGTCTCACTCTTCAATCTTCAGTTTGTTACAATAACGTTAATCTCCCTGTGCAGGCTTTAATTGATTCTGGAGCTGAACAGAATCTAGTCAGTAACTATGTGGTGGAACAACTTTCCATCCTTCTGGACAGATTACATCAACCCCTCTTTATGACAGCGCTCACCAGTCAGTCCATTTCCACTATTTCCCATAAAATCACCTCTTTAAAAATCATTGTATCTGGCAATCATCATGAACAGAGTGATTTTTTGTTTTTCACTCAGAGACCCCTCAAGTTATATTAGGATTCCCCTGGCTCAGAAAACATAACCTTCAAATTGACTGGTCTCATAACCAGATAGTTTCATGGAGTCATTATTGTTCCTCCAACTGCCTTAAATCTGCAGTCACCTCCTCTCCTCCGCCTTGTTATAAAGAGGAGGGGGTGGATTTGTCATCTATTCTGACCTGTTATCATGACCTGGCCCCCGTGTTCAGTAAATCCGAGCTCTCTCATTACCTCCCCACAGGCCATATGACTGTTCCATAGATTTACTACCTGGTGCTCCCTTATCTTCCTGCCATCTGTATAACCTATCTGGTCCTGAGAAGCAAACCATGAGGAAATATGTGACTGGCCATGGCAAAACCAAGAACAAGTCTCCCCTGGGTCATTTTGAGTCATTTACAGAATCTGAAAGTGTGGGTTCTAAGCTATCCGTTGATGCCAAACACATGCCACTCAAAAAAAAAAAAATGAAGAGGATACAGCCATTTCAATGTTGGCAATCTGCAAATAAGATTAGGGAGAAAACAGGCCTCAAAGCTTTAGAAGAATGTCCCCATTCCTGAAGCTTTACCTGGGGGTGTTAACAATTGCTGTTCATTTACATTAATTTGCCTTAACCCCAACCCCCAGCACTGACTGTCAACACAGACTCTGCCTAGGAAGGTGTGCAGAACTTCAGCTTTGCTAGCATAGGGGTGCGAATCTCTCAGTGTCTGGAGAATTGATTCGATTCCGATTTTTGGTGTCACGATTCGATTCAAAATCAATTTTTCGATTCAGAAACAATTTTTGATTCAAAAATGAGTTTTCTATTAAAATGGTCATAAATTTAGTTTCAGCTTTGTAACTGACAAGCTGAAAAGAATAAACAACAATGTAAACAAATGGAACATAAAACAATAATTTTAAACTGAGAATATTAAACAACAATGTAAACAAATAGAACATTTATTTAAAACAATAATTGTAGGTTCTGTACTTTATCAAAGTTTTTGAATCATTTGATATTCATACCAAAAATACAAACAAATAATACAGGAATGCATTAAATGCTGTAACTTAAATTACCAGTACTGTATTAGGTTAGTTTAGTTGCCTGGATCCTCTAAAACAATAAAATAAAAATCTAGGAACAAATAATTAATCTATCCATCATCTTTAACCACTTCTTCCTTTAAGAGTCATGGGGGTCACTGGTGTCCATGTCCAACCATCACTATGCGAGAGGCGGAGGACACCTGGACAGGTCTCCAGTCCATCACATACAATTAATTCAAAATACATGTATAATACAGACAAAAACAGACTTCAGCCTACCAAAGTGTAGTAACCTTTAACTCAAGCATTATAAGAGGGGGACAGTAATGCTGTCATTGCTAGTATCACTCAGCCCTCTATGAATAGCAAACAACCATCAGGGTGCTAACGATCCATTGTTAGGCTGATGGTCCTCCATCATGTGAGCAGCTTGTTTCGGCTGTTATCAGCCAACTGGTTGATCCACTGTGAGAGGGGGCTAAGACTGAGCTGAATACCAGACTTAGCTTTTTTAGATTTTTCTACCTGGAATATTGAGCATGCATCAGGGTAAAATTAAACATGTTTAAAAATTGATTTTGGAGCATTTAGAATCGATTCTGAATCGCCAGGACTAAGAATCTAGAGTCTTTAAAAAATCTTTTTTTTCTTACACCCCTACTGGCAAACTTCCTTTTGATCTTTAAAAAAACAACATTAATACATAGTTCCCATGTGACGTCACATCTGTGGGTTGTCCTTTATGACCCTCCCACATGTAGGCTATGCTGCAGTTGGAGCGCATTCTGATAGATGTCCATTTTTCACGTTGTTTTTTTTGTTAATTTCTAATTAATTGCAATGGTTACTTCGTGTTGTGTCAGTGGGTGTTCCAGTCGGGTAGACGTTTGGGCAACGCGCAGGTTTCAGTTAATCAAAAAAAAAAGAAAACGTGAAGGATTTATCTCATCGGAGAAACTGGACAACAGCTCCTCCTGCTCTGAGTCTGGCTTGGATCTGCTCTGGAAGACGTCGTACTTTTGGCCGGTAAACAAAATATTCTACATTAATCATTTTGTGAAACTATGTCAGAACAATGTTAGAGTACAACTGTCTGTGTGTTAGAGCTGTTTTTTTTTTTTTTCATTATTTAGCAAACCGTCTTGCATGCTGTTAGCTTAGCATCTCGCTAACGCGACAATGGCCTCCTCTGCTCCTCACGGTCCACCAGACCGTCCCAGTTGGAGAAGGACGACGGGAGCCAAGTCGTGCGGGCGACGCGTCGGTCCCATGGGACGTGGACGTGCCTCCGCGGCCGCCTCAGCGGATCCACGCCGTCCGACCTGAGCTCCGGCGAGCCACGCTCCAGATGCTAACAACATGCTAACTTCCAACACGGTAAGACTCAAAGTGCTGGTTGGTTCTGGTCCGTGTTCAGCTTGGACTGTTTGTTGGCTGTGTGTTATTTTAGTTAAACCTTTTTTTAGCTGGTTAGATCTGATTGAGACAGTTTACACATCTTTTTTGGATTTAAAGCTGTGAAGTCAGTGTGTTGTGAAGCCGGTCTGCGCTCGCTCCTTGTATTAATTAAATAATTAATGATATCGGAGTAACTACTTTGTGACAAGTTGTCTGATTCGTCTGCCATGATTTCTTTCTCAAACTCATATAACTCGACCACTGCCAGTTTGCTCTTGTTCCTTGGTAAAGCTGTGGTAGCTCGTGTTATTGTCCGTATAATTTGCTCTGCTAGTTCGCCATCTTGCCTTCTTCTGCCTACAGATGTGGTGCGAAAACCGGTTTGCACAATACTGGGGGCGTGTCTGGGAACTATGTATACAAAGAATTGTATTTTATGTTATTGTGACATGTGTTAAAAAATATATACACTACGTCTAAACTAAGGAGGACACAGAAACTGATTCAACTGGGTTTAAACATAAGTATTTTTATTAGTTTGTTCTATGTTTTCTTGTCTTGTCTGGAACCTTGCTGTGGCTGGTGTTAAAAGGGTGAAAACTAAAGAAAATAAGGCTTTACACACACACACACCAAACTCCTACACAGACTTATTATGTCACACAGCTTTCTAGCAAGTTTTTGGTGCTGGACAAGTAATGTCTTTTGCTTCATCAGAGCAGAAAGGCCTTATCTTTGCATACAGGTCTGCCTGTCGATGGTCAGTCCAGGTGCGGGCAGGACAGGAATGCACTTTATAAAGTTGATGACACTGGAAAAGTTTGTATAATAGCTGAAGATGAGGAGTAAACTCAGGATAGCTGAAGATGTTGGAGTAAACTCAGTAGATGCTTATGTTGAATCTGATGAGGTTAGAAAGGGGAATAACAAAAGAAAATAAGGCTTTATACACACCAAGCTCCTGCACAGACTTATTTTAGATGTCACACAAGGTTTTGGTGCTGGACATGACCTTTGTGTCATCAGGGCAGAAAGGCCTTATCTTTGCATATAGGTCTTTTTTATTAAGCTTTTGTGGGCTGGTCGGTTTCCATCCATCCATCCATCCATCCATCCATCCATCTAAATAACCTATTTCAAAGAAAGAAAGATAAGATTTCTTGTTTCACCAAATATTAACATAAAAAAATAAATTCTAAAGATAATCTTACATAAAGATAAACAAAAACGTTTAAAATTATCTGGAAAAACAAGGCTATTTTAATTAAACATGATTCAGCTTTTTTGTTCCTGATGACAGCACCATGAACTGCTGATCCATCCGATCCTGGGGGCAGCGAGGCTGATCCGTGGCCCCTACAAGCAGTGCGGTGCGGGGGAAGATGACCCCCCACCCCCCGCAACGCACTGCTCCCAGGGACAGCATGATCCGCGCGGCTCTAAAAAGCAGTGAGATTCAGACAGGGGCCAGTTCTCCCCGCCGCACCACGCTGCTTCCAGAGCCGCAGATGCTGTCTCGCCCCTGCAAAAAGCGAGATGCTGGCGCGTGCACGCGGGGGAGATTGTCAGCCTAACCCCCCCCCTGCACCGCTTCCAGAGCCGTGGATCATGCAGGGGGAGCTGAAACCTGCAAAACGCCTTTTCTTTTCACTGGGAAGCCTAGAAGTTAAGTAGCCATGTGCTTCTTTCAAAGCTGCACGTTATTGGCCAAACAAGTCCCGCATGTTAATCAGTTGTGAGTGTCCCCGCCCCCAGTACGCAAATCCCTGCGGCTTGGTTTTACTCTGAAAACAAACTGATTTCTAACAAAAAGTTTATCAGTTTTCTAACAAAAAGTTTATCAGTTTAAACACTTCTAAAGTGTTTTTTAAAGCATGGGATGGGTTCTTCACAACTTCAACTGGTACATTTAGCAAAAAAACGATTTTCACTAATTTCTCAGAAGTTGAAGCTTTTATTGATTTTTTCTCAGTTAGAGTGTGCCGACTTGTTCCTGGTTTTGGAGTGGCTGGTCACATATATTGATACATCTTTAGCCTCAGGCATTATTCATGTTTTGACGTCCCCAGTAGGATCTGGGTTTTTCTTTGTCGCCAAGAAAGATAAAACATTACGGCCTTGTATTGATTACAGAGAACTGAACCAGATCACTGTTAAGAATAAATACCCTCTACCTCTTATCAAGTCCATTTACGAGTAACTCAGGGAGGTTTCTATTTTCACTAAGCTTGACCTCAGAAACGCCTATCACCTGGTTCGTATAAAAAAGGGGGACGAATGGAAGACTGCCTTCGGAACCCCTTTTGGACATTTTGAATATCTGGTGATGCCTTTTGGGTTGTCAAACGCTCCTGCTATGTTTCAGGCCTTGGTCAATGATGTGCTAAGGGATTTTTTGTCTCAGTTTGTCTTTGATTACCTAGACGACATCCTGATCTTTGCCAAGGACCCTCAACAACACACACAACATGTTCGGACAGTTCTCCAGCGGTTGCTAGAGAACATCGTCTCGGCTCGTGGTCCTCAATTTGTGTCCCAGGTTTGGAAGGCTTTCTGTCAAGCCCTTGGAGCCTTGGTGAGCTTGTCTTTTGATTATCACTCCCAAACCAACGGTTAGTCTGAAAGATGCAACCAAGACCTTGAGTCCTCTATTCGCTGTTTCATTGAAAATAACCCGGCTAATTGGTCCTCTCTTCTCCCCTGGGTTGAGTATGCCCATAATACTCACACATCCTCAGCTACTGGCCTCTCTCCTTTTGAAGCGTCTCTGGGCTACCTGCCTCCACTGTTTCCCCACCAGGAGGTTGACGTGTCTGTCCCCTCTGTCTTGCGCCACCTACAACGTTGCAGACGGATCTGGAGGCAGACCAAGGAGGCTCTTCCACAGTCCCGTGAACACACCAAGCGGTGGGCTGATCGTCACCGTGTTCCGGCTCCTCAGTACTCTGTGGGACAAAAGGTATGGCTGTCCACGTAGAACATCTCCCTTAGGGACATCTCCAGAAAACTGGGACCCAGGTTTATTGGTCCTTTTTCTGTCATTAAACTTGTTAACCCCACTGCTGTTAGACTTCGACTCCCTCGCTCTATGCGTGTTCATCCCACCTTCCACGCTTCCCAACTCAAACCCTTTGTGGAGTATCCATTGAATCCGTCCGATCTGGATCGTCCACCCCAGAGTCATTGATAATCAGTCTGTGTTCACAAGATCCTGGATGTTTGACGATAGGGTCGTGGGCATCAGTTTTTAGATGATTGGGAGGGTTAAGGTCCCGAGGAGAGATTATGGATCCCCAGGTCCTTCAGATTGGATCCTGATCTCTTCAAATACTTTTTTGAGACACCCTGACAAACGCCTTAGATCGCCTGGAGGCAATGTTTGAGAGGGGGGGGGGAGTACTGTTGGGTTTGTGTTGTATGTGTGTGTAAGAACTCACCTTGCAGTTGCTGAGTGCTGGAGATGGAGTTCCTGGGTAACCACCTGCCGCCAATCTGGTTAATGAGTCCAGCTGCTATTTAAGCCTTAGAGGAGGTTCCAGTCTTTGCTGAATCATTAAGTCACATTGGGTACTGTGAGACAACCATTTTAGTGTTATCCTTTGTGAACTTGTGTTTGATCAACTTGTGTCTCCCTGTGTTTTCAAGATGAATCCGTGACTCACCTCTGGAACCCGAACCTGACAAGCTGCCTCCTAATGCCCCTTTTCCACTCGCTCGGCGCAGAGCGGATCAGTCTGGTCCGATCTGGTTCAATTCGGATCGGCTCACATGTAGCTCTGTCTCCATTCACTTCTGTAGCCCTTCGGTGGGTGGGGTGTAGGATCCTACTCATCTCACATGTGGTGGAGGTAGTGTTCCCTTAACTATTTTCTTTTGCCATGATATCTATTATGTTCGAGCTCCAACAATACGATCAGCTACGCTTCGGTTTGGTGCGGGCGAGGACAAGCTCAGATGGAGGATCTGTTGTTGTTCTGAAAAGACCCACAATGCACCTTTCCCCTCCAAACAGCCTTCTCCCCCCGACCAATCAGTGACCGACAGTCATATTCATTCCAGATTTAAAAAACACAAGAAAACCATTTACAAAACAACAAGAAATAAAACAATATATGAAATGAAAGGAAGCAGAAGAAGACAATAATCTTATTATATCTGCCCTTTCTCAAACAATTTTTTTTTCAAACACTCAATTCAAACAACTTATTTTACGTTTTTAGTTTTTTTTGATTAAAAAATGAGTTAATATGCCTGTGGTTAACACATTATTCTTTTTTTTATCCAATAAAAGACAAACGTAAAAGAAGTTGTTTGAATCGAGTGTTTGAAAAAAAAACATTTGTTTGAGAAGGGGCAGATATAATAAGAATATTTTCTTCTTCTGCTTCCTTTCATGTCATGTAATGTTTTATTTCTTGTTGTTTTGTAAACAGTTTTCTTGTGTTTTTTTAATCTGGAATGAATAAATAATCTAAAGAAAAAAAGTTATACCAAGTGGGAATCGAACCCACTTGATCTAGATAAGGTTTGGAGCGGCAACCCAACGCGTTTCCAGTGAGCTACTGAGGCGTGTTTATCTTTCAAGGGCCACATTTCTTTTAAACGAACCGTCCCTCATAAAATTCTGGCTACGCCCCTGTGTTTATGACGGGAAGGACGGCACACTTACAGCTCGCCTGAACCCTGCTCTGAAATCAGTCCGGAATCGCGGTGCGGCGTGGCTCATATGTGAGGTGGAAAATGCGTCCAGCGCAATAACCAACCCGAACCGGCAAGTGGAAAAGGGGCATTACTGGACTCCTTCTCTGTGAAACTCTTTCCTCCAGCCTGACACTCTTCCACCAGTGCCACCTGCAATACACTACTTGGGACTCTTGGGAAAATACAAGGAATTACTCACCTGACGGACTATCGCCTCCTTCCCCTGGTCTGCCTCCTCCAAGTTCCTTCTGTAAGAAAGAGACTCAATTAAATACTACAGCTACAATATTCCCCAACATCATCATTAATCTTTTTCCCCTTCCCTTAAAGGAACACTGACTTCCTTTATCCAGCACTGTAAATAAACTCACTTAACTGAATACCTGTGTCTGTGATCCTTCTCAGCCTTGGTCTGAATTTGAGTACAATTTCAGAAATTGTTTACCACACTGTTGAGTGTCAGACAGGCCTCCTCTCTTCCTATTTTTAAATCTCTTTTAAAAACACACATTTATGCCTTGGCTTTTAACACATGATCTTATCTTTTATGGCATTTTAACACACCTGCAGTAAGACTGGTATATGTATTTTATTTTTGTATGCTTTGTATGTTTTTTATCGTTTAAATTAACTTGTCTTTTGTGTTATTGTACAGCACTTTGGTTAACCCTGTGGTTTTTAAAATGTGCTATACAAATAAAGTTGATTGATTGATTGATTGATTGATTGTTTGATTGATTGATTGGTTGATTGATTGATTAATTGACTGAAAGCTAGCATTCACAAAACAACCTAACTTTGATCAAGAAAGTTCATCAGAGACTCTACTTCCTCAGACGGCTGAGACGAGCTGGTCTGAGAAGCTCGGTTCTCACCTCCTTCTACAGATGTGCAATGGAAAGCATCCTGTGCTCCAGCATCAACATGTGGCATGGAGGCTGCACAGTTGCAGAAAGAAAAGCTTTGTAGAGAGTGGTGAAGGCTGCACAGAAGATGTTGGAGTCAGTCTCCCTACCATCACAGACATCTACACCTCCAGATGCAGGAAGAGAGACACCTGCATCATGAAGGACCCCACTCACCCAGCACACACACTTTTTTGTCCCGTTCCCTTCAGGAAAGAAGTTGAGGAGCATTAAGTGTAGAACCACTAGACTGAGGAACAGCTTCTATCCTGAGGCTTTTAGACTCATGAATCTTTAACCAGAATAATCACTGTAAAAAATGACATCATGCTGCTGCTGATCTGTTTCATGTTGCTGTGTTCATTTGTGCTCATCTGCTCACACAGATTCATGTTTGTGCTGCTGTTCCGCATATTTATTGTTTTTATGATATTAGTGCTTAGCATATTTTAGTTGACGTTTTTCTTAGTTCATATCTTAGATCTTATTACTGTTTTTCTTTTATGTTTTATTGTTGGGTGTAATTTGGACCCTGTGTACATAATCTCCTTCCACCACATGTACCACATGTGGTGCATATGACAATAAAGAATATCTGTATCTGTAATAACCTAATTTTGGATTTTAAGGCATCCTTTTAACTTGTTTTGTCCAAATTGACACAACATGCATATCTTGGACTTTTCATCAAGCTCCTGCAGACACAAACAGGACCTAGCAGGACTTCTTCTTCTTTCTTCTTCTTCTTTCAGCTTCTCCCTTCTTCAGGTGTTGCCACAGCGAACTAAGTCGCACAAAGACTTGTCAATTGTTTTTACGCCGAATGTCCTTCCTGACACAACCACAGACCACCGAGCTACCACAGCCCTCTGTGTGGAGCAGAGCTGTCTTCTCTTGAACCAGCGATCTTCCGATCACAAGCTCACCTTCTTAACCTCTGCGCCACCACTCCCCGACCAAAAAGTAAAAAAGAGGCAAGGATATATTTGGTTTCATCCATTATCTTTACACTCTTCTTCCTTTTCTGTCGTGTGGGGTCACTGGTGCCCATGTCCAGCCATCAACGTGCGAGAGGCAGGGGACGCCCTAGAAAGGTCTTCAGTCCAAAACAGGGCCACATTCAAACAAACGAGACAAACAACATTCACTCACTCTCACTTAGTGACAATGTAGCCTTACCAATGAGCCTATTAAAACACTGTAACTGTGATAAGTTGGGAATTTTACGCACGTGGGAGTCAGACTCGCCTCGCATGGTGTGGAGAAACTGACAGTGTGACTGAGCACATGGGCTTAACAGCCGCGGGGTACGCGTGGGACATGTCCCCCGCACTTTCCAACTCTGTGCCCTCTGTCCCCCGCACTTTTTTGAACCATTACAACTGTCTAATCTGCTAATAAGATGCGGTAACTCGTTTTTCCGAACTGTCTTTAAACGCACCATGAACGGCACACGCTTACACCGGTGTGACGCACCTGTTTACAAGGGGAGACCGACGTGCTGTTGGGCATTAGCTGCAGAGCGTAACCATGTTCAGCAAACCAGCCAGAGTCAGCAAAAAGCAAAAAACTCTGCACAATTTTTTCCGAACAAGCCCTGTAAGTGAACAATGCTGTTTCATGCAGATAATAATGAGTATGAGACTAGTAAATACTATCATAATATTAGCTAAATTATGACTAGTAAATACAACAGATAATGTTAGCTAAATTATGACTAGTAAATACTAACAGGTAATGTTAGTTAAATTATGACATATACTACAGACACTGTTAGCTAAATTATGAATTATAAATACTACAGATAATGTTGGCTAATTTATGACTAATAAACTCTTACAGATTATGGTAGCTAAATCACTAGTAATCTCATGCAGATAGTATTAGGTAAATGATGACTGCTTCATACATGCAATTACAATAGTTGACAGGTATAATAATGGTTTTACATTTCTTGCTACTTAGTTAATGCCAAGAATAAACAATCTTATTTATTTTCTTTGCAAAATTTGTGCTCACTTGCTTTCCACATAATAAAAATCTTTATTGCCACCATAGAAAGAACAATGTCAGGGAGGAGACAAACCAGAGGCCAGCAGCAGGGATGATGGTGATGCAGGGTCTTCCCAGGTAAGGACAGGTTATAACCTATATATCTCTGCCTGCCTGGAGGAAATAAAGGCATGGATGAATCAAAACTTTCTTCAACTGAACTGCTCCAAGACCGAGGCCATTTTGATCGGCACCCCTCACCAGATACAAGCATCAACTTTAACAACAATCTCCTTCTCTGGTCAAGACATCCCCCTCTCCACCTCTGTTACAAATCTTGGAATAAAAATGGACTCTCATCTCACATTTGAAAATCACATTAAGCATCTGTTTAAAACCTGCTTCTTCCATCTTCGAAACATCTCCAGACTTCGCCCATCTCTGACTTTTTCTGATGCTGAGAAACTCGTCCATGCCTTTGTCTCCTCCAGGCTCGACTACTGCAACTCCCTGTTTATTGGTATCCCTGGCAAAAACATTCAGAAGCTTCAATATATTCAAAACAGTGCAGCTAGGATTCTGTTGAGAGTTCGCAAATTTGATCATATTACACCCATTCTCCATAACCTCCATTGGCTTCCTGTCACCTACAGAATTCAATATAAAACTGCTCTCATTACCCATCAATGCTTGCACGGCACTTCACCTGACTATCTAAAGGACATTCTTGCACCATATTCATCCACCCGGTCTCTACGGTCACAGAACAGTAATTTACTTCATATTCCTCGGACCAAATTGAGGACCATGGGAGACCGAGCATTCTGTGTGGCTGCCCCCCGCCTGTGGAACTCCCTCCCTGATGACCTGAGAGCTCCACAGTCACTGGTTGACTTTAAAAGCGGCATTAAGACTTTTCTTTTTAAGCAAGCCTATTCTGCCTCCACATGATTTTATCTTTGATCTTAGCTGATATCTTTATTGATTTTACTTGATTTTATCACTTGTTTTATTTTATTTATTTTTTTAAGCAAGCCTAAATCTACATGACAAGAAAGTTAATTCTCAATAGTCCAGGTATCAAATCCGCTCATTCTCAATCAGTTCATCTGGACAGTTTCTTTTTAGTAGAAACGTTTCACCCTCACTCCAGAGGGCTTCGTCAGTCAGAGTAGTCCAAAGCAAACTGAAGCTACCCCACCAAGTAAACAACTTAAGTGGACCAACCAGTTTGCTGTAGCCAAGATGGTTTCTGGGGGCTTGTCCCTCGTCGACTCCTCCCAGGCAGGCAGACATGTCCAAAGTGGTTCAAGACAAGAAAGTTAATTCTCAATAGTCCAGGTATCAAATCCGCTCATTCTCAATCAGTTCATCTGGACAGTTTCTTTTTAGTAGAAACGTTTCACCCTCACTCCAGAGGGCTTCGTCAGTCAGAGTAGTCCAAAGCAAACTGAAGCTACCCCACCAAGTAAACAACTTAAGTGGACCAACCAGTTTGCTGTAGCCAAGATGGTTTCTGGGGGCTTGTCCCTCGTCGACTCCTCCCAGGCAGGCAGACATGTCCAAAGTGGTTCAAGACAAGAAAGTTAATTCTCAATAGTCCAGGTATCAAATCCGCTCATTCTCAATCAGTTCATCTGGACAGTTTCTTTTTAGTAGAAACGTTTCACCCTCACTCCAGAGGGCTTCGTCAGTCAGAGTAGTCCAAAGCAAACTGAAGCTACCCCACCAAGTAAACAACTTAAGTGGACCAACCAGTTTGCTGTAGCCAAGATGGTTTCTGGGGGCTTGTCCCTCGTCGACTCCTCCCAGGCAGGCAGACATGTCCAAAGTGGTTCAAGACAAGAAAGTTAATTCTCAATAGTCCAGGTATCAAATCCGCTCATTCTCAATCAGTTCATCTGGACAGTTTCTTTTTAGTAGAAACGTTTCACCCTCACTCCAGAGGGCTTCGTCAGTCAGAGTAGTCCAAAGCAAACTGAAGCTACCCCACCAAGTAAACAACTTAAGTGGACCAACCAGTTTGCTGTAGCCAAGATGGTTTCTGGGGGCTTGTCCCTCGTCGACTCCTCCCAGGCAGGCAGACATGTCCAAAGTGGTTCAAGACAAGAAAGTTAATTCTCAATAGTCCAGGTATCAAATCCGCTCATTCTCAATCAGTTCATCTGGACAGTTTCTTTTTAGTAGAAACGTTTCACCCTCACTCCAGAGGGCTTCGTCAGTCAGAGTAGTCCAAAGCAAACTGAAGCTACCCCACCAAGTAAACAACTTAAGTGGACCAACCAGTTTGCTGTAGCCAAGATGGTTTCTGGGGGCTTGTCCCTCGTCGACTCCTCCCAGGCAGGCAGACATGTCCAAAGTGGTTCAAGACAAGAAAGTTAATTCTCAATAGTCCAGGTATCAAATCCGCTCATTCTCAATCAGTTCATCTGGACAGTTTCTTTTTAGTAGAAACGTTTCACCCTCACTCCAGAGGGCTTCGTCAGTCAGAGTAGTCCAAAGCAAACTGAAGCTACCCCACCAAGTAAACAACTTAAGTGGACCAACCAGTTTGCTGTAGCCAAGATGGTTTCTGGGGGCTTGTCCCTCGTCGACTCCTCCCAGGCAGGCAGACATGTCCAAAGTGGTTCAAGACAAGAAAGTTAATTCTCAATAGTCCAGGTATCAAATCCGCTCATTCTCAATCAGTTCATCTGGACAGTTTCTTTTTAGTAGAAACGTTTCACCCTCACTCCAGAGGGCTTCGTCAGTCAGAGTAGTCCAAAGCAAACTGAAGCTACCCCACCAAGTAAACAACTTAAGTGGACCAACCAGTTTGCTGTAGCCAAGATGGTTTCTGGGGGCTTGTCCCTCGTCGACTCCTCCCAGGCAGGCAGACATGTCCAAAGTGGTTCAAGACAAGAAAGTTAATTCTCAATAGTCCAGGTATCAAATCCGCTCATTCTCAATCAGTTCATCTGGACAGTTTCTTTTTAGTAGAAACGTTTCACCCTCACTCCAGAGGGCTTCGTCAGTCAGAGTAGTCCAAAGCAAACTGAAGCTACCCCACCAAGTAAACAACTTAAGTGGACCAACCAGTTTGCTGTAGCCAAGATGGTTTCTGGGGGCTTGTCCCTCGTCGACTCCTCCCAGGCAGGCAGACATGTCCAAAGTGGTTCAAGACAAGAAAGTTAATTCTCAATAGTCCAGGTATCAAATCCGCTCATTCTCAATCAGTTCATCTGGACAGTTTCTTTTTAGTAGAAACGTTTCACCCTCACTCCAGAGGGCTTCGTCAGTCAGAGTAGTCCAAAGCAAACTGAAGCTACCCCACCAAGTAAACAACTTAAGTGGACCAACCAGTTTGCTGTAGCCAAGATGGTTTCTGGGGGCTTGTCCCTCGTCGACTCCTCCCAGGCAGGCAGACATGTCCAAAGTGGTTCAAGACAAGAAAGTTAATTCTCAATAGTCCAGGTATCAAATCCGCTCATTCTCAATCAGTTCATCTGGACAGTTTCTTTTTAGTAGAAACGTTTCACCCTCACTCCAGAGGGCTTCGTCAGTCAGAGTAGTCCAAAGCAAACTGAAGCTACCCCACCAAGTAAACAACTTAAGTGGACCAACCAGTTTGCTGTAGCCAAGATGGTTTCTGGGGGCTTGTCCCTCGTCGACTCCTCCCAGGCAGGCAGACATGTCCAAAGTGGTTCAAGACAAGAAAGTTAATTCTCAATAGT
>JBBPBX010061662.1:0-11280 GCA_038048925.1 Garcialebias charrua | reverse complement strand
ATGCAGAAAGATAAGAGCGCATCGATCAGTAATGGAAATTCAAAAAACCCTGCGTAAATAAACCCTCCACCAGACTCTATTGCATGCTGTTCTTTAACCAGTTTAAAACCACAACCATGATGGTGTAGTGGCACTGGCAGGGCTTTTGACTTGGGACCCGAAGGACGCGGGTTCGCGTCCCGGCCACTACACACCTTGGGGTGTCTATGAGTGCACATCTAATTCTCCAGCTCCCCGGGCGCTTTCTATGGCTGCTCACTGCACCACCTGGTAGGTGGTTGGGTTAAATGCAGAGACGAATTTCGTCTGTGTATGGGAAACATACGCAGATGACAGGAAAATACATTATTATTATATTATTATTTAAGTGGCATGCACATTAGGGATGCACCGATACCAGTATCGGGTATCGGTCCGATACCATGTGCGTTTACTCGTACTTGTACTCATAAAAGGGCTCCGATACTACAGGACCCGATACCAGTTTCATTTCATTTCATTGACTATGTAAGAGTTCAAATGTAAAACATTTTATTTTTTGTACAAGTTTGGACATACTTTACAGATTACCAATAGTAATGTACTTTGTTTATTTATGTTTGAAGTGTCTAATGAAAATAAACAGTTTAAGTTAATTAGAATGATTTTTAAAAATATTAATTAGTACTTGTATTGGTACTTGGTATCGGCAAGTACTTTAATGTAAGTACTTGTACTTGTACTCGGTTTTCAAAAATCTGGTATCGGTGCATCCCTAATGCACATCTGTTTAGCATCTGCTTTCGTAACGGTACTCACTGCAATGCAATAAAGACCAGTAGCACAAAAAAATTATATATACGTATATAAATACGTAAATAAATAAAGTAATACTTTTTTTCTCACATTGATGATTAATGTCTTTAAATAATAATAAAAAAGTAAGTAAAATTAGTGAAACAATGCCATCTACCACATGTGTTTGTTTACCTGCAGAAACAGCTGAAAGGACTGAAAACAGGTTAAATGGAAGAGCTGTTTGAGTTGGAGAATTCAAATGATTTTTGATTATTTTTGTATACGTAGTTTAATGACTGGATATGTTGAGGAAAATATGCAGAAAAACAAACCTGCAGTTCAGAATTTCATATCAGTACATCTGGAAACTACTGGAGTACGGTAAACACTTTCAAACTGCACCATTTCATACATCAGGATAACTACGGTATATTTGATTTTATAGTTTTGCAACAAGTACCTTGAAAAGTAGCATTTCAAATACTGTACCAAATCTGAGCATACAGTGGAAGTAATAAATTCTTTTCTGGCTGCTTTTGTTTCAGGTTTTGGTCGGAGAGACGTGGTGGACCACCTGCTTCAGACGGGCGCGAACGTGCATGCTCGAGACGACGGCGGTCTGATCGCGTTGCACAATGCCTGCTCCTTCGGTCATTCTGAGGTCAGTTGGAACTCCTAAATCCATTTAATATGTTAATACTTCTGCAAATAATAAAATATGAGACAGAGAGATGCCAAGTCTTACAGTAATATTAGATTGAATGACTTAAAGGTCCACTGACATGATTTTTTTACTATTCATAAAATTGCTCAAAATATATATATTTTATCATTTAAATATGTTCGTTTTTGCAAACAAAATGATAAATCACTTTAATTTTGCTTTAAAAGTGATTTTGAACTTCAAGCCGTGTTTAATCATGGGAAATCCGATTACACGCGAACGCACCATCTGTGACGTAGTGAGCAATCTATGTGAAGATTTGAGCTATTTGTCTTCATTTTGGGAAGCAGAAAATAGTTTGGGTGATGGAACAAGAAACAACAGGATCTAATTTAGGTCTGATGCTGTATCAGACTTACCTTCATGTGGAGCTGCTCATACCCGCGCACTGTGACAAGCCCAGAGCTCTGCCTCTCACTACGTCACAGATGGTGCGTTCGTGTGTAATCGGATTTCCCATGATTAAACACGGCTTGAAGTTCAAAATCACTTTTGAAGTAAAATTAAAGTGATTTATCATTTTGTTTGCAAAAACGAACATAATTAAATGATAAAAGATATATATTTTGAGCAATTTTATGAAAATTAAAAAATCATGTCAGTGGCGCTTTAAAGGTGATGCTGTGGCGTAACTGCAAAATGTTGTGAATTCTCCTGTTCATCTGTAAAAATCGGGCCTGTGAGCTCAACTGATCACACTTTGATGGTTCTAAACATTTACTCTCACTCTTGCTTTAATATTCCACTCATGCTGTAACAAGCTGATGCTATTGATTATCAGTGACAGATGCAGTATTGCTAATCGTTTTGGTTCTTCACCACATGGAAAATAATAGCTCTAAAAATAATTATCCCCAATAATTAAAGGATTTCAGAAGTTTTTTGAAACTCTCCCATAAAGTCTCACTGATATCGTGCAGCTGCTGCGGCGTTTCAGAGCAACCCACTCAAAACTGTTTCGTTTAAATGCATCTCATTGATCAACGGAACTGCACAAGCTGTAACAAGTTGCTACGAAGCTGCTTAGCCAAACTTTGGAAGCAGTCATTTATCTTGTGTTTTATTAAGGTTTATTTTTTTAGCTTAAATTGGTGATAAAAAATGTGGTTAGCTTTAAATGGATGAAACGTGGTTAAACGGTATTCAGCAATTTCCTAAAGACATAATTGAAGTGCCTGGTAGGCTTGTCATGATAACAAATTTTGCTGGGTGATTACATTTTAATTGTCTCAGAAATTATTGCGATAAACGATAATATTGTTTGAAATTTGACAATAATTAGTAATTGTCAAATTTAAGAAGAAATGTTGGTTAATTTTTGTGTGTAGTACCTTTTTTGACCACTGGATGGCAGTATAAGACAGTTTGAACCGAGGGATGGATAGTGAGGGAGCTAGCAGCGTGAGAGAGTGATGTGACATGGGCTGTCTCTTAGCATTTGTCACACAAAGCTTTAAAAAAAAAAATCAGTAAACAAGTTCTCAGCTTCTTTTTGCAGAGAAAAATGACTTTTTAGATGGAAGGCACGGATTTCAACCGTGAATTTTGGAGCTTTGACAAGAGAGGTTTTTCTCCGAGGTCAGCCTGTTAGCTTAGCTTGTAGCTTAGCTGCTTTTAATGATCCAAAAACGTGATTTTTGGATGGTTAAAACAGATTTGAAAGATAAAAGAGAAAGGGAGGGGTCACTGAAGAGCACCAGACTTTTTGTCATCCAGTGTCTTCAGTAGAAAGAGAGAGACACGAAGAAACGATAAAGCCGATAAATGAAAATGAGGTACCAGTAGATCATTTATTTATCATGCAATTAATTATTATTATTCATCATGACAGGCCCAGTGTCTGGTCAGTTTTTTTTTTTCCCCTTAAAGGTTCAGTATGCAGTTTCTGTAGAACTGCAGCAGTTAGAAATATTTTCAACAGGCAAAGCATTCTGATCCCTCCCCCTCAGAGCCATATGTGGCTCTGCCCCCTTGTGGTCTGTTGAATTTCAAATTCAAGCTCTGTTTTTATTGGCTGATTCAAATTCAAGCTCTGTTTTTATTGGCTGGTTACAAACTCTGTTTTTATTGGCTGGAAAATGGCGGGTCACCTTTTCTTTTTAGAAATGCTTATTTACCACCTGGAGAAGCAAGGGGACAATATTTTTTTTAATTTTTTTTCAGAGATTACCTGGCTAACATCAGTCTGTCAGGAGGTAGTGACAGAGTGAAGAAATATGTTCATAAAAAAAGCTACATACTGCAGCTTTAATGAGAGTACAATCAGATTTTAATATCTCTGTTAGAGAGATATACACTAACTTTACCAGCGATGTGGCTGTTGTGCTTGTTAAAGGGGACCACAGATGCAAAATTCACTTTTTAATGTTTTTTTACTCAACTTTGGGTATGTACTTCATAAAAAAACAGTCCTAGGGCCAAAAAAATGCACACAGTGGTTTATTTACTCTAAGTATATTTATCTTTGATAGAAACACTTCGTTTTCAAATCCTGCGGTTTGTGACGTCACAAACCGCAGCCACAACCCACCTCAAACCTGAGTCCAGCCCCTCACCTATCAACCCCTGGTTAGGCTCAACCAGAGCCATATAAAGTGAGAGTTGCGACACTCCCATAGAGTTCCATTGTAAGAATGGAATGCGGAAGTCACGTGGGTCATGGAGGGGGCGATTTGTTCCATGGCTCTGGTTACAGTCTGAAGCTGCCTGCAGTAGCGCTCCGTCGCCGCCAGAGGGCGGAGCTCCACAAGGTTTCCATAGCCGTTGTTTGGAACGATTGACCGCCTGTCGGCGAGATCAAAGCGTGTCGGAACTCTCTATATATATGGCTCTGGGCTCAACCCACTTCAGTATAAAACATGGGCGTAGCCAGAATTTTATGAGGGGCGGTTCGTTTAAAGGAGAAGTTGACCAAGCTAAATTCACATGCCTGAATAGGTCAGTGGAAACAGCGTTGGGTTTCCGTCCCAAACCTTATGGGTTCAATTCCCACATGGTACGTTTTTTTTTTATTCATTCCAGATTAAAAAAACACAAGAAAACTATTTACAAAACAACAAGAAATAAAACAATACATGAAATGAAAGGAAGCAGAAGAAGAAAATAATCTTATCTGCCCCTTCTCAAACTATTTTTTTTTTCAAACACTCGATTCAAACAACTAATTTTACGTTTGTCTTTTATTGGATAAAAAAAAGGAGTTAATATGCCTGTTAACACATTCTACTTTTTTATCCAATAAAAGAGTGTTTGAAAAAAAAAATTAGTTTGAGAAGGGGCAGATAAGATTATTTTCTTCTTCTGCTTCCTTTCATTTCATGTATTGTTTTATTTCTTGTTGTTTTGTAAATAGTTTTCTTGTGTTTTTTTAATCTGGAATGAATAAAAAAAAACGTACCATGTGGGAATTTAACCCATAAGGTTTGGGACGGAAAACCAACGCAGTTTCCACTTACCTATTGAGGCATGTTACTTGCTACTACATGTTACTAACATGATGCAACAACCTTCATCTCTTTAAAATGTAACAAGATAAACACCAAAAAGTATATTTATTTATTTATTTTTATTCAAACTCATTGAATTCTTCATCCTCTGCGTCGCTGAAGAGTTCTGTCAACTCCTGAGCAGGTAACAGGTGCAGCGCTCGGAGCAGCTGCGTCCTCCTCCTCCGCGTCAGCTCCATCAAACATCCTGCCTTCCTGAACCCAGACAGATGGATTCTTTACTGACTGAGGTCCAAGCGTTATCCTTCCATCCGTCCGTCCATCCATCCATCCATCCGAGGACCTGCTGCACGTCACGTGCATCTGTCCTGTAGCTCTCTGTCCATCACGGTGCAGAGCTGCTTTGAAGCTTGGGTTAGAGTGAGGCTGCTTTGAAGCTTGGGTTAGGGTGAGCAGGAAAGGTTAACACTAACCCTTTAAAAAAAGAGCTAATTTTAAAACAACAACAGTTTAGAGATACTGGCTGTTACAGAAGGCGGAGTTAATGTAAACAGATCTTTGAAGGGCGTGGCCATGACAGCTCATTATCATAAACCAGTCGTTCAAAACGAAAGTTAAAAATGGCAGAATTAAAAAGGGTATAATTGATTATCTAAGAATTATTTTGTGTATTAAATTGAATGAACATTGTCTGGATAGCCCACAGACATTCCATAACAATTTTAAATACCTATCTGTGGTCCCCTTTAAGTAGAAGCAGGACTCTTAAGCCTTCTCACAGTTTGATTAGATTCAAAATGCTGTGATGCAGTTATAAAATAATTGTAAAATGCCTTTAGATTGTCTTGAAACCTTAATGCCAATGCCTTATTTTGAATAAACTGAACACTGATTTATATATTTAATAGTTAATAAAGTGTGCACAGTAACACATGTAAAAACAAAAACAAACTATTACCGGTAATCAGAAGGTTTCCTGTTCGAATCTTGGCCGGGCCCCTGACTGAGTGGCGTTTGTGTGTTTTCTGCTTGGGTTTTCTTTGGGTACTCCGGTTTCCTCCCACAGACCAAAAACATGCATGTTGGACTGATTGGTAACTAAATTGTAAATTGTCACTACCATACCATACCATACCATTTTATTTATAAAGCACTTTAAACAGGAACAAGTCCACCAAAGTGCTGGACAAACAAACACGCAACAGGCAACACATACAATGAAGTACAACACGAAAAACATAAAAACATTGCAGATCATAAATCAAACGATCCAGTACACATCAGCTGGCATTGAAAGCGATGGAGTAGTAGTGAGTTTTTAACCGGGATTTGAAAACCGAGAGGGAGGGGGCCTGTTTGATGAGCAGCGGTAACTCGTTCCAGAGTCTTGGGCCTGCTACAGAGAACGCTCTGTCACCCCTGCGCTTAAGGCGAGTTTCTGGAACTATTAAGAGTACCTGATCCTCTGACCTCAAAGCACGAGGAGGGACATATGGGTGTATCAGATCCGAGAGATAGGCGGGGGCGAGACTGTTCAGCGATTTGTAGACATACATGAGAATTTTGAATTGGATTCGAAGATGAACCGGTAGCCAGTGAAGGGAGGCCAAGACTGGTGTAATGTGCTCTCTTTTGCGTGTGCTGGTTAGAAATCGGGCAGCTGCGTTCTGAACCAGTTGTAATCGTACTAGGTTTGAGTGAGAGAGTGAATGGTTGTTTTGTTTGTCTCTGTGTCCCTGTGATGGACTGGAGACCTGTCCGGGATGTCCCCCGCTTCTCACACAGTGACTGCTGGACATGGGCACCATTGACCCCCATGACCTGAAAAAGGAAGAAGCGGGTAAAGATAATGGCTGGATGGATGGATGAATGGATTGATGCTGACCAACATTTAGCATTGACGCTAACCTAATATTGAAAACGCCTATGAAAAGCTAACATGATTAGCACAATATTTATCTCTGCAAATTTACACATAAATCGAATATTTCAAAAGCATTACTTAAAGCCCCACTGACATGATTTTTTAATTTTCATAAAATTGCTCAAAATAAATAAATAATAATAAATAAATGTCACATTTTGTCATCTGTGTATGTTTCCCATACAAGACGAAATCCGTCTCTGCATTTAACCCAACCACCACCAGGTGGTGCAGTGGGCAGCCATAGAAAGCGCCCGGGGAGCTGGGGAAATAGGTGTGCACTCATAAGCCGTTTTCGCATTGGCCAGCCCTCAATGCCCCGGGCCGCCCCTGGGTGGCTCTGGGCCACCCGCGTTCATTACGCATTTGCCGCAGAGCCGCCTTGAAGTGGGTGGGCAGTTCTCTGGAAGTGGGTGGGGTGCTCTCTTCACGTGGGTGGAGTGTTCGTGTTTTAAGAGAGGAGACTCCGCTAAAAAAAATTGTTAGCTGGATATATATATATTAGTGTTTCTGAGTTAAATTTTTGTTAATAACTGATCACAAATCAGCTTATGTTACAACGTAAATAACACGAAGCGCACACCCATTTCCGCCTTTCAGCGCGACCTGAATGTCATTAAACAATAACTAATATTGTCTAACTGTTGCGCGCAGCCAGGGTTTTAAAATATAACTAATAATCTCTAACTTCTACGTGCAGCTAAAATGTTAAGAGGAGTGATTCCTATATGGGTAAGGTGGACACCTGAAAATCCAGTCCGCTGTATAGCTCAAAGCGTTAATGCACTGTCGTTTTGACCCGGCGAAGCGGGTTCGCTTCCCGCCTGGGACAAAGTTATTTTACTTTTTTTTTTTTTATTGGAGTAAATAAAAAGGAGTTTGTTAACCAAACAAACTCCTTTTTATTTAAAAGAAAATGTGAATAAAGAAAAAAAAGTAAAATAACTTTGTCCCAGGCGGGAAGCGAACCCGCTTCGCCGGGTCAAAACGACAGTGCACTAACGCTTTGAGCTAAACAGCGGACTGGATTTTCAGGTGTCCACCTTACCCATATAGGAATCACTCCTCTTAACATTTTAGCTGCACGTAGAAGTTAGAGATTATTAGTTATATTTTAAAACCCTGGCTGCGCGCAACAGTTAGACAATATTAGTTATTGTTTTAGTTATTGTTTAATGACATTCAAGTCGCGCTGAAAGGCGGAAATGGGTCCGCGCTTCGTTGTTATTTACGTTGTAACATAAGCTGATTTGTGATCAGTTATTAACAAAAATTTAACTCAGAAAAACTAATTCAGCTAACAATTGTTTTAGGGGTTTCTCGTTTCTGTAGTTAAATTTGAATGAAATTCAACCCTCGCGCTGAGGTTGTTTGAATGAGTCCCGCCCCTGCTGCAAACAACGAATCAAATGTGAGCAGTACATGACGTGAAACTGGGTCCGTGGGGCTCGGCCCGATAAGAACCACGGTGGAGATGGTTCCAGAACAAGGGTGGATCCCGGGCGGAAAAGGTAAATGCGAATACGCCGAACCCGGGTTAGAAGCTGGGAGAGCCGGGGAGGGCTGGCCAATGCGAAAACGCTATAGAAACCCCAAGGTGTGTAGTGGCCGGGGTTCGAACCTGGGTCCTTCGGGTCCCAAGTCGGCAGCCCTGCCTCTACACCATCTTGGCCCCATCTTTTATCATTTAAATATGTTAATTTTTGCAAACAAAATGATAAATCACTTTAATTTTTCTTTAAAAGTGATTTTGAACTTCAAGCCGTGTTTAATCATGGGAAATCCGATTACACGCGAATGCACCATCTGTGACGTAACACCGGGCAGAGCTCTGGGCTTGTCACAGTGCGCGGGTATGAGCAGCTCGACATGAAGGTAACCCCGGAATTACACTGCACGCGGCTCCGCCCCGCTGCGGTCCGCATGTCGCAGCTGACGTGAGTCCTCGCCCACTGCCTCCGCTCCCCTCAGGTCCGCCTGGATGCGCCGCTCCAAGACACGTGCGAGATCGCGCGATAAATCAAGTGAAGTCAGAACAAAACAATTCATTCGGTGGAAGAAGGAGAACAACTGTAGAGAGACTGCTGCCTTGATCTTCTCTCGTAAATAAGCTACATGGTTTGAGCAACAGGANTTCATAAAATTGCTCAAAATATATATATTTTATCATTTAAATATGTTCCTTTATGCAAACAAAATGATAAATCACTTTAATTTTGCTTTAAAAGTGATTTTGAACTAAGCCGTGTTTAATCATTGGAAATCGGATTACACCCGAACGCACCATCTGTGATGTCACACTGGGCAGAGCTCTGGGCTTGTCACAGTGCGCAGGTATGAGCAGCTCGACATGAAGGTAACCCCGGCTTTACACTGCACGCGGCTCCGCCCCGCTCCGGTCCGCAGGTCGCAGCTGAACGAGTCCAATTCCCACTGCCTCCGCTCCGCTCAGGTCCGCCTGGATGCGCCGCTCCAAGACACGTGCGAGATCGCGCGATAAATCAAGTGATAAATAAGTAAGTCAGAACAAAACAATTCATTCGGTGGAAAGAAGGAGAACAACTGTAGAGAGACTGCTGCCTTGATCTTCTCTCGTAAATGAGCTACATGGTTTGAGCAACAGGAAGTGATGTTTACATTTCAGAATAAAATACTTTTTTATTTATTTATTTTTGTATTGCGTTATTAGGTGTAGTCATAGTCATAAATATAATAGTTTAGTCATAGAATAGTCATAATTGATAGTTTGACAGCATTTTTGTACAAATAAATCCGTATAGAGCTAGGATTAGTCCGCCCGTGGTGATTTTATTTTGTAAATACGGAAGTTGTGCTCGTTCCTTTTCCTGTTGGTGCGACGTAATCTTCAAAAGTTGACTCCGGCACAGCTCCGTCATCCGGCAGAAATAGAAAATTTTCTAATTTTGACGGACTGCCGTCCGCTCTCCGCAGCTCGCCGCCGCCGTGCGGAGCCAGTGTAAATTCTGTCATTGATTATAATGGGTGCGTATTTGCTGCGGAGGTCGGACCGGAGCGGGGCGGAGCCGTAACGCATGTGGTGTAATTCCGGGGTAAGTCTGATACAGCATCAGACCTAAATTAGATCCTGTTGTTTCTTGTTCCATCACCCAAACTATTTTCTGCTTCCCAAAATGAAGACAAATAGCTCAAATCTTCACATAGATTGATAAATTTGTCGGGTTTTAAATGGTCCGCTATTAAAGAGACCAGAGCCCTCTGCCCAGTGTTACGTCACAGATGGTGCGTTCGTGTGTAATTGGATTTCCCATGATTAAACATGGCTTGAAGTTCAAAATCACTTTTAAAGCAAAATTAAAGTGATTTAGCATTTTGTTTGCAAAAATGAACATATTTAAATGATAAAAGATATATATTTTGAGCAATATTATGAAAATTAAAAAATCACATCAGTGGGGCTTTAAATATATATTTATGTCAAACCAAACCGTCTATACTTTATTTGTTGGAACAAAATGTAAATATGTTGTAAAAGCAGCATTTTTTTGAACAACTTTTATCAACTACTGTAATTTACATTTGACGAGTTTAACCGCGTATGTTTATGTTCTCATTTAATTAGTTACAAACTTCTTGTTGCAATGTTTCAACAACAAAACAGATGAAATAATGTGTCATCTGAAAACTGAGCAAAATGAAATGGAGGTGGTGTCTGTCTTGTCACATTTAAATAAACCAAAGGGAATTTAATTACAGCACGCTCCTTCAGGCCAGCAAGGAGACACCTCTGATACAAAGAATAATGGATGCATTGACACAGGCTTGTCACTAATCGCTCTTTTGAAGAGCAAAACATTATACACTACAGTATATGGCTACATAAAAGCTTATGTTATTTTCACCTATAAAACAGAACCACTGGTTTCAATCAAAACAATTGACTTCTGCCTGACCTCCTTCCTCTACGATGCACAAGCACCTTAGGCGCAGCTGAATCCACACACTGTGTCCTCAGAATGGAAGAGCTTTAGACTGGAGCCTGCCTAATTGACTTTGTAATAGTGTCATAGCTCACTGCCACCAAATTTACTGGATTTTCAAGCCTACTTTGGTAACAGTGATACCCTGAAAAATGACAAAAGAACCTCCCAGGGAAACCTCAGATTTATCATCCATACTGTAATAGCAAAAAAGAAACAAAGAGGAGTTTGACTTTTTTTTTGTAGATTTGATCATGTAAAGCAAATGACATAATTATGTTTAAATTGATTTGCATTCAATTATGTTTCAATTATTATTTTATTTTAAAATTTAAAATAAAAAAATGTAATTAAAATTATATACTGTATATTCAGCATGTATATACAGGTAGTCCTCGACTTACGACGGCCTTGAGTTACGAAGTTTCGTGGTTAGGACGCACCTCCCAT
>JBBPBX010061661.1:6789-17359 GCA_038048925.1 Garcialebias charrua | reverse complement strand
AAAATATGTGAAATCCTACCCGAACCGGAAACCCTGGTTAAATAAAGAAGTTCACGCCTTGCTAGCAGCCAGAGACACTGCATTCAAGTCAGGAGATAAAGTGGAACTGAGAAAGAGCAGGAATGAACTGAAGGATGGCATTAAGAAGGCCAAGGCCACGTATGCACAGAGGATCGAGGGACAGTTCACCTCACAAGACCCACGGAGCATGTGGAAGGGTATTAAATGCATAACAGATTACAAAGGCAAAAACAAACAATGCCCCAGGGACCCATCTCTGCCTGATGCCCTCAATAAGTTTTATGCACGTTTTGATGATCCAAACAGACCTGCTAGCACCAGACTCACCTCATCACCAGATGAAGAGCATCTCAGGGTGTCCGCAGCAGAAGTGAGAGGCAGTCTCAGAAAGATTAATCCTCATAAAGCAACCGGACCAGACAACATCCCAGGGAAAGTTCTGAAGGAATGTGCGGACCAGCTCTGTGAGGTGCTGGCTGACATCTTCACCACCTCACTTGCACTGGAGTCAGTTCCCACCTGCCTGAAGACCGCGACCATCATCCCAGTCCCAAAGAGCTCCACAGTGACTGGTCTGAATGACTATAGACCGGTGGCCCTCACCCCGATAGTCGCTAAATGTTTTGAGAAACTGGTCATGTCCCACATCAAGGCAACCGTCAACATCAATGAGGACCCTCATCAATACGCATACCGTGAGAACCGATCAACAGAGGACGCCATTTCTTCCGTGGTCCACACTGCTCTCACCCACCTGGATCAGAAGGACTCATACGTGCGTCTGCTCTTTGTGGACTTCACATCTGCCTTCAACACCATGATCCCCCAAACTCTGATAGACAAACTATCTACACTTGGACTAAGCCCCTCTATTTGTAACTGGGTACTAGACTTCTTAACAAACAGACCACAGTCCGTGAAGATCCACAACTTCTCCTCCTCCACCATAACCCTCAGCACTGGCTCTCCTCAAGGATGTGTGCTGAGCCCTCTTCTGTTCACTCTGCTCACATATGATTGTACAGCCACACATCCAGGCTGTCATATTGTTAAGTTTGCAGATGATACAGCGGTGGTGGGATGCATCACAAACAATGATGAGTCCAGCTACAGACAGGAGGTGGAACACCTGGAGAGCTGGTGCAAAGAGAATAATCTTCACATGAATGTGAAGAAGACAAAGGAGATGATTGTGGACTTCAGAAGGAACAAACACACCCATGCCCCACTGAAAATAGGTGGGTCTGCAGTGGAAGTGGTCTCCAGCTACAAATACTTGGGTGTACACATGAATGATAACCTCAGCTGGAGCAACAACACCACCAGCCTGATCAAGAAAGGTCATCAGAGACTCTACTTCCTCAGACGGCTGAGACGAGCTGGTCTGAGCAGCCCAGTCCTCACCTCCTTCTACAGGTGTGCAGTGGAGAGCATCCTGTGCTCCAGCATCAACGTGTGGCATGGAGGCTGCACAGTTGAAGAGAGGAAAGCTCTGCAGAGAGTGGTGAAGGCTGCACAGAAGTCTGTTGGAGTCAGTCTCCCCACCATCACAGACATTTACACCTCCAGATGCAGGAAAAGAGCCACCTGCATCATGAAAGACCTCACTCATCCAGCACACTCACTCTTTGCCCCACTCCCCTCAGGACGGAGGTTGAGGAGCATCAAGTGTAGAACCACTAGACTGAGGAACAGCTTCTACCCTGAGGCTGTTAGACTCATGAATAAATAAAAATAAAATAAAAAATAAACACTGCAAAATATCACATCATGCTGATGCTGATCTGTTTTCTTGTTGCTGTGTTCATCTGTGTTCATCTGTGACCATCTGCTCATACAAACTCATGTTCGTGCTGCTGTTTATTCCCACTATATTAGGCTTAGTGTATTACTAGTTGATGTTTTTCTTAGTTAGTTCTAGATGTTATTACTGTTTTTCTCTTTCATTTGTTGTTGGATGTAACTGGGACCTCGTGTACATAATCTCGTTTTCATCACATGTACCACATGCGGTGCAAATGACAATAAAGACTCTCTGACTCTGACTCTGACTCTCTAATGTTTTTGTTCAGTGCCCTGAGATGACTTCTGTTGTGGCTTGGCACAATAGAAATAAACTGAATTTAATTTTAAAGTTTTATGATTAGAAAACTAAACTTTTTTTTTTTGTTGTTTTAAAAATACAGTACTGTATATATCTGGTATATTTAAAAGTGAATAACAAATAAAACCGCAGGGAAGCTGTAACTCTTCCATGTAACCACCAGGAGGTATCACTCCACCAACCGTCGGCTGTCGAGCCAGCTGGGGACAACATTTCCCAAAGTTCATTGCGCGTTTTTGTCTGCTGCATTCCATCGTTCGAGCTAGCAAAGAGGAGGAAACAGATGACTTGTCTGCTTCTCCGAAGCTGATGTCTCTATTAACTGGCACAACAGTTTCAACATTTTATTTACAAACGATAAAACCTTGAGCGACTTTGCGAGGTAAGAATTGTGACAAAGACGGTTAAAAAAACGTGATAAAATTTGATTTTAGCATTGCTACCTTGCTAGCTTGTTGTCAAATGAACTCAGTGATGCGGGTAAACATCGTCGCAGTTGTTCGGTTTTCTTTACGTTCTTGTTTTTTTTGTGTACTCGGGTAAACCGGTCATGTGTGAGTCAAAGAATACTTCGATGTATTTGTACGGTAGTTGTTGGCCTTTTCAGCCTCAGCCAGGCGGGTTTTGTTGCTTTTTGTAGCGACGTTTTTCCCGTGAAGCTGCTCAAATCCTGACAGTGACATGTTTTTATCACTCTGAGACCACGAGTTGTAGACTTTAGCTTTTTATTACATCTATTGTATTTATTTTAGGCACTTGGAACGGTTTTTACTGAAGGCTTTTTTAGTTATGAAACATGGATAATCAATTAAAACTGAAAGAATACAACAAATGATACCTCATTTGTTATGATACGTTGATTACAACCAAATCTGCCGGTTAAAATGTGTCATTAATTATGACACTTAAGGCAATAGAAAATCACTGGGACTCAGTTTAAAATTTGTGATAAAAAATGCAGCTACGCAAACAAGCTGAAGTTTCAATAAGAAAACACCAATACCATTTAAGGTTTCTGATTACCTGTTGGTTAAACTGTGTTTTCATGGCACCCTGACTCATTTTAAAATCACCTGTACAGGTTAACACCTGTCCCCAATCAGACTACTGATGTAACAACACAGATTGATTAGAATTTAATGCACTTCATAATGTACTTCAAATGAGCATGTGACAAATGGTAAATAAACAAAATGCACCCTACAGTTGCTGGTACAGTCCATCTGAGAAACATAATAACGTTTTTATGACATAAACACAGAAATTTTGTAACAGTTTTTCACGTGAAAAGCCTTTATTTAAGCTGTTGATGTTTGTATTTATTATCATAATGTGTTATCTTGACCAAGACCAAGATTTATTCCTCAAAACTCCTGCAATAGTTATTATCCGTTTAATGCTTTGCTTATATATTTTATTCCTTCTCAAACTGTGTTTAAAGCTAATGAACCAAACCAGTCAGACTTGTGCCTTTGTCAGCCATGACCATTTATTTCCTCTTCTGAGAAATTACTGGTAGATCAGTGCTGGTTTCAGTGCAGACTGTGAACAAGGCAGAAACTGTTTCACATCAACAGTATCAGTCAGGTGTTTAGACACACCCATTCACCCAAAATAATAGGCAATGGATAATAGCATTGTACTCTGGAGCCACATAGGTCTGAACTATTGGTGTCAAGTGTGGCACATCTGGAATAAAAACCCTAAAGCTCCACACAACTAGACTGCCGTTTGTAGAAAGGCTGCACAATAAGTCATAAACTAGGGATGGGGCCGATCCAATCCAGTATCGGTATCCGATACCAGCATTATTTTAGTATCGGGTATCGGATCAAACCTGCCGATACTTTTCCGATCCAGCTTCAAAGAGCACTTGTGTTCAATCACATTCTGTGACTGCACTTCTTAACATTGTGTGATATGAACCCAATGAAGACACTCTTAAGCATTACACAAGGGAACCCACTGACTTTAATAGTACACAGGACAGGAGGCAATTATACCACACACATGTCCTCCTTGCTCATGGTGCAGCTGAAAAAACTAAAAAAGTGCTAAGGATGATGGGAAACACAACACAGCCACTCCTGGATTTTGTTGTCTTTCCCATAATGCTTAGCGTTTTTTTAGTTTTCCAGCTTTAGCAGTGAGCCATGAGCTACTGTTTTTAGTTTTCCAGATTTAGCTGGAAAAGTTTTCCAGCTAAATCTGTTTTCCAGCTATAATCCACTCTCTTATTGGTTAAGGGGAGTGCTGTGTTGTCTTTCCCATCATGCTTAGCACTTTTTTAGTTTTTTCAGCTGCACCATGAGTAAGGAGGACATGTGTGTGGTATAATTGCCTCCTGTCCTGTGTGCTGTTAAAGTCAGTGGGTTCCCTATTGTAAGGCTTAAAAGTGTCTTCATTGGGTTTATCTCACACAATGTTAAAATGAATAGTTTGGGTGCAAAAGTTTCATTATACAGAGTCACATACCTGAACAGTATCGGATCGGAAAAGTCTCGGTATCGGTCGATACCGAGTTAATAAGCATCGGATTGGAAGTGAGAAATGTGGATCGGTGCATCCCTATCATAAACCACTGGTTTAATCATTAACAGTTGTAATGCTGAACTTCTGTATACTTTGCTTCCATCCATCCATCCATCCATTTTCTTCCGCTTATCCGGGGTCGGGTCGCGGGGGTAGCAGCCTAAGTAGGGAGGCCCAGACTTCCCTCTCCCCAGCCACTTGGAGCAGCTCCTCTGGGGGAATCCCAAGGCGTTCCCAGGCCAGCCGAGAAACATAGTCCCTCCAGCGTATCCTGGGTCTTCCTCTGGGTCTCCTCCCGGTGGGACATGCCCGGAACACCTCACCAGGGAGGCGTCCAGGAGGCATCCTAACCAGATGCCCGAGCCACCTCAACTGGCTCCTCTCGATGTGGAGAAGCAGCGGCTCTACTCCGAGTCCCTCCCGGATGACTGAGCTTCTCACCCTATCTCTAAGGGAGAGTCCAGCCACCCTGCGGAGAAAACTCATTTCAGCCGCTTGTATCCGAGATCTTGTTCTTTCGGTCATAACCCAAAGCTCATGACCATAGATGAGGGTGGGAACGTAGATCGATCGGTAAATTGAGAGCTTTGCCTTTTGACTCAGCTCTCTCTTCACCACGACAGACCGGTACAGCGCCCGCTTCACTGCGGACGCTGCACCTATCCGCCTATCGATCTCACGCTCCAGTTTTCCCTCATTCGTGAACAAGATCCCGAGATACTTAAACTCCTCCACTTGGGGCAGGACCTCCTCCCCGACCCGGAGAGGGCACGCTACCCTTTTCCGGCTCAAGACCATGGCCTCGGATTTGGAGGAACTGATCCTCATCCCGGCCGCATCGCATTCAGCTGCAAACCGCTCCAGTGAAAGCTGTAGATCACGAGCTGATGAAGCCAATAGGACCACATCATCTGCAAAAAACAGAGAAGCGATTCTAAGGCCACCAAAACGGATCCTCTCAACACCTTGGCTGCGCCTAGAAATTCTGTCCATAAAAGTTATAAACAGAATCGGTGACAAAGGGCAACCTTGGCGGAGTCCAACTCTCACCGGAAACGAGCCTGACTTACTGCCGGCAATGCGGACCAAGCTCTGACACCGGTCGTACAGGGACCTAACAGCCCATATCAATGGGCCTGGTACCCCATACTCCCGGAGTACCCGCCACAGAACCCCCCGAGGGACGCGGTCGAATGCCTTTTCCAAGTCTACAAAGCACATGTAAACTGGTTGGGCAAACTCCCACGCACCCTCCAGGACCCTGTTGAGGGTGTAGAGCTGGTCTAGTGTTCCACGACCAGGACGAAAACCACACTGCTCCTCCTGAATCCGAGGTTCGACTATCCGACGGACCCTCCTCTCCAGAACCCCTGAATAGACCTTACCAGGGAGGCTTAAGAGTGTGATCCCTCTATAGTTGGAACACACCCTACGGTCCCCCTTTTTGAATAGGGGAACCACCACCCCAGTCTGCCAATCCAAGGGAACTGCCCCCGATGTCCACGCGATATTGCAGAGTCGCGTAAGCCAACACAACCCCACAACATCCAGAGCCCTAAGGAACTCAGGACGAATCTCATCCACCCCCGGAGCCTTGCCACCGCGGAGCTTTTTAACCACCTCGGCGACCTCCGCACCAGAGATTGGAGAGCCCGATCCAAAGTCCCCAGGCTCCGCTTCCTCAGTGGAAGACGTGCCAGTAGGATTGAGGAGGTCTTCGAAGTATTCCGCCCACCGACTCACAACATCCCGAGTTGAGGTCAACAGCACGCCATCCCCACCATAAATGGTGTTGGTCGCGTACCGCTTTCCCCCCCTGAGACGCCGGATGGTGGACCAGAATCGCCTCGAAGCCGTACGGAAGTCATTCTCCATGGCCTCTCCGAACTCCTCCCACGCCCGAGTTTTTGCTCACATATGTAAGAATAAAAAAAGTAATTTAGATACTCATTGCACACTATGAAAAGGTTACCCTGAACTATACCAAATAGTGCCGTTTGAAAGGATTAACCCTAGTACCGGTAGTTTTCCAGATGTATTGATATGCAGTTCTGAAATGCAGGTACACAATGTAAACAAACATTTAGCTAAAACAGCCAAAACCAGAAAGTTTGAGTCACCTGCATGATCTACATTAGTCTAGCTGATGTCCATGGAGGTAAACAAAAGATGCAGAATCAGACAAGCGTGGGGGAGTGAGGTTCTGCCCCCAGTGGAAAAATTCAAGTCTCTAATTCTAATATGTTAGGATTTACAATTTAAATGCAGGAACTTTAATCTATTTTACTTCCAATTAATGCTTAAAATGAAGACAATATTAACATGTGGTTAGCTGTATGTATAATAAAAGGATAAATATATATATTTAAAAAAATCAAACTTTTCAAAGTTGTTACATTTCAGCATTAAACACGATTAAATGTGTGGTTTAAGTGTAGAAGCGCTTTGTGAAGAGGAAGCCACAAACAGAAGAGTTCAGTTTCAGGGGAAGTGACAGTTTATATGAGTTGGGGAATATTTGCTTATGGGTTTTATTATAATATATTTTTTAATCGGCCTGAAGTTGAAGTATGTTGCACGCAGATCAACTCAGGCGTTGGATTCTTTTTAATCTGTGTGATTTACAAAGATATGTTTAGTTTTTTACGATTAATTTAATGCTTTATAGGCATGATTAAAATGTATTCTTATGGATTAAACAAGTACCGGTAGTTAAGCCTTTGTTTTTGCTCAATGGTGAATAAATAAAAATAATAATTCTGTGGACAACAAAGTCACCATTCAAAGTTAGTTTAGGGATGAAATTGAGTGTTTTTGCTGTTTTTGCTCTGTATCAAAATGACAGATGGTTGATGCAAAGGCACGGTTAGTTTCACTTCCTTTACAAAACATGTGCCCTCGTACAGTACCGGCAATATTTTCTGAGTGTTTTAAAATAAAACTTGTTATACAACTTGCTGTGCGAGTAGTGGTGCAGAGGTTAGAGAGGCCTGTGATTGGAAAGTCGCAGGTTCAACTCCCAGTACTGACGACCTCAAAATGTGGGTGGAAAAGGTGAAACGCCCACACCTGTCTTCACCCTCATTTGCCCCATTCTGGGCCCTTGAGCAAGGCCTCTAACCCCCACCATCTGCTCCCAATCAGCTCTAGAAGATGAGTTCTTGTGACTCAATTAGACTACCTGTATAAATAAAGGTGAATAAATAAAGGTTGAAATAAGAAGGAGGAATGGTTGCAGTCAAGCTCAGGTCTTAGAGGTTTCTGACATGACAGAAGACAACACAACGGCCCAGTTGATGTTGGAAACACATGTTTTTCTCAACAAGTTGCTGGTAAACACTAAACAGGGCTGTATTTTAATTTTTTAAGGAAAAACAATGAGTGGAACCAAACACTGAACAGAGCTCCCATTGAACAACTTTACTGGTGACGCTGCCAGTTCTCTGACTAATGTCGATTCTCTAAACACCCGGAATAATTCCTACGACAAAAACATGTTTAAACGTCTAAAAAATACTGAAAGACTCTTAAACCTTTAGAAAACTATTAATGGTATAGATTTTAAAAGCTCATGTTTAATATGTAAGGAGTTTAAGTGCGTTGAAGAAAAAGTCAAAACAGGTTTTTAACGAACTTTACATCTAGTTCTTTGCATTTAGCTATCAAATTAAAATCATATTTGTGTTTAGTAGATTAGATTGATGTTTGTGAACTGAATGTCTGGATTCTGGTTGTGCTTGGACAAAATTAAATATTAGAACATTTCACCTTGTTCTCAGGGAGTTTTATAGACTAAACTGTTATTATTTAACCTAAATATATAAAAAATACTTTCCTGCTTGCACTAATTTATTTAAATGTTTGTTTTTACTGAAAATTTTAACACATTTTCCTCACGGGGGTTCTCGGCTTTCAAAAAGTTTCAGCATAAAATACAATTTTTACTTTTTTGTCATCAACGAGACCGATAGCAACAAGTACATGTTTCTGCCAAATATCTTCTCTCTCTATTTTGAAAGATGTCAACATCTTAGAAACCAGTTTAAAAAAAATAAACGTCTATTAACTCTGATTTTAGTGTCATTATAAAACTTTGTATCCCGAGTAAAGATTATTTTTCTGGTTCGTTGCTTAATCTTTTCTGCAGATGCTGTTTATTCAAACAAACTGAGTCCTCTCATCCTCAAAACCAGCTCCAATGAACTCCACACCTGCCTCTGAGGACTCCTTCTGAACGCTGAGCGGTGGGCGGGCCTACCTGTCCAGGAGGCGTGGCCAGAGATGGACAGTAGGTGCAGCAGCATCGATTCGCGGTTCGCCAGCAGGGGGATCCACTCCATCAACTCCACACCCATCTCTGTCAGGATGGAGTCGTACGAAGCTGTGGAAAAGAAGGGCATCTCAGACGTGAGGAGGACATTCTGCCTCTTCGTCACCTTTGACCTCTTGTTCATCGGCTTGCTCTGGATCATCGAGCTCAACGTAAGACGTGTTTAACACACTGCCTGCTTTGAAAGATAATGGAGTATATGAGACACTATTATACCGGTGTTATGCATTTTAAAAAGACCGCACCTCTGCCAGAAATAAATTTTAAAGCTCCGTTTACTGAAACTTCACTTTTTATTCAAACTAGCTGATGAACAGTACCGTATAACCTCCATTTTATTTGGCTTTTTATTCCTTCTGTTGATTCACGCTGTGGCAGTTTTGAAAACATTCCTTTTTTATGAACTGGTTTATGATTTTGTGTAGCTGTTAAACATTAAAACCAGTATGACTGTTGGAGACTTGTGGGCTACTCAAAACTGCAAGAAAGGACCCACTGATAAACGAGTTGAGCAGCCATGTTTTACACAGCACAGTTTTTAAAATCACAGCCTGTTTTATGTGCACAGTAATCCAGGCCGTGCACAGTTTTTCGTTGCCCATCCCTCCGCCTACTTTCTGATTTGTTTTATAGTTTATTCTGCTGAAGTGCACGTTTGAAGATGGGCAGGTTAGAATAGAACTTCGGTTTTGTATAAGGAAAAACAGCTCGGTGACTAAAATGTGTCAAAACAGCAGTTAAAGTTTGCAGCTGAGAGATTAGCTCACTTGTTTTTTAACTTTTGAAATAACTGCACATCATTTATCACTTCTGCCACCTTCATTGCACAAAATCACTTTAATAAATAATAGGGGTGCAAATCTCTCAGTGGCTGGAGAATCGATTTGATTCCGATTTTTGGTGTCACGATTTGATTCAAAATCGATTTTTCAATTCAGAAACTATTTTTGATTCAGAAACTATTTTTGATTCAGAAACGATTTTTCTATTAAAATGGTCATAAATTTAGTTTCAGTTTTGTAACTGACAAGCTGAAAAGAATAAACAACAATCAAAAAAGGCGTTCAATACAGGATCAACTGGACTTTATTTGTTGCAGAAAACGTTTCGACTTCTGTCCAGAAGTCTTTTTCAATTCTGAATGAATGGAAGCTGTGAGAACGAGAAGTTTTATACATGCTGACAAGCCTAAATAAACAACAATGTAACAATGAATGACAAACAACAATGTAAACAAATAGAACATTTATTTAAAACAATAATTTTAGGTTCCTTATTGTATCAAATTTTTTGCATCGTTTGATATTCAAATATCAAATTCTGTAAATAGTTTATATTTTGTATCACTGTTGAGTGGCTTGGAAATTTGTATATTTGATTGAGATATTTTATTGATCTCGCTTTTTTTTGTTGTTGTTGTTATCATTATAGAAAAAAGGGACGGGTATAATAAGATTTTTTCTTCTCCCTGTCTCCTTTCATTTTACGTTTTTCTTGTCTTCTTTCATTGTATTGTTACAATGTAAAAAAATGTTTTTCTTTACAAAATGTAAAATGAATAAATAAATCAAATAAAAAAATAA
>JBBPBX010061660.1:0-21053 GCA_038048925.1 Garcialebias charrua | reverse complement strand
AAATTACAAAGGAGAAATTTACTTCATGTTATATAATTTAATTGACCTTTTTATTTTCCAGGTTAGTTCCAATAAATTATATATTTCTGCTTATAATTTACATTTTACTGTATTTTTAAAATATATATTTTTGTTTTTCTTGTAGATGCATTTGTGCCTTTTAATGTTTATATTCAATTATTGTTTATATTTTTTTTCCCACAAGTTTTTCTTTTTTAAATGGGTCTTACATTTCTATGTCTCCTGTTTTGACTTTACCTTATGCATTTCTGCTTCATGCACAGTAGATCTACACATGGATCCTGCTCCTTCCTGTTTTTTTGACCAATAGAAGTGGAGCTGACCCAAGAAGCTCTGCCCACCTTATTTACATCATGAGACAGAAATACATAAGATGAAGTAAAAACGGGTGACAGAGAAGTGTAAAAACACATGGAAATAAAAAGACTTTTGGGGGAATAAATATAAAATAAATAAATATTTACAATATAAATATTGGGAGGCACAAATGCAGATACAAGTAAAAAGGAACACAAAAATATGTTTTTAAAAACAGTATGTAAAGTTTATTGGAACAAAGCATAAAAATAAATATGAAGGTAAATTAAATTATAAAACATGAGGTAAAGTTCTCCTTTTTTTAATTTAATTGATGCATTTCAAGTGTATTTATTGGTCATTTTATATACAGTATTTTGGCTTTTACTTCTAATTATGTCAGTTGGGGTTCTTCATTAATTGTTACCTGCATGATTTGAATTTATTTTACAATCTCTGATGTCCATATCCTCTGACCTAGGCCTCACTGAATTCTCTAATACTTGACTAAATGTGTTGAGAGCCTCCAGCTGACTACATGCACACGTAAGTTATGACAATTTCTTATGTTTGTTTGTTTTTGTTTTATTATATTCTTCTTCTTCTTTCGGCTTTTCCCTTTTCAGGGGTCGCCACAGCGAGTCATCCTCCTCCACCTCACTCTGTCCTCTGCATCCTCTGTCCTCACTCCAACTACCTCCATGTCCTCTCTAACTGCATCCATATATCTCCTCTTTGGTCTCCCTCTTTGTCTTTTTCCTGGCAGCTGCATTTCTAACATCCTTCTACCAATATACCCACTGTCCCTCCTCTGGACATGTCCAAACCATCTCAGTCTGGCCTCCCTAACTTTATCTCCCAGTTGTTCAACATGTGCTGTACCTCTGATTATCTCATTCCTGATCTTATCCATCCTTGTCACTCCTAAGGAGAACCTCAGCATCTTCATTTCTGCTACTTCCAGTTCTTTCTCCTGTCTTTTTGTCAATGACACCGTCTCCAGACCATACAACATAGCTGGTCTCACCACTGTCTTGTAAACTTTTCCTTTGACCTTTGCTGACACCTTTTTGTCACAAATCACTCCTGAAACTTTTCTCCATCCACTCCATCCTGCCTGGACTCTCTTCTTCACCTCTTTACCACATTCCCCATTTTCCTGGACAGTGGACCCCAAGTACTTGAAGTCCTGCACCTTTGTGACCTCTGCTCCTTGTAGCCTCACTGTTCCACTGGCCTCCCTCTCATTCACACACATGTACTCTGTCTTACTACGGCTGACTTTCATTCCTCTTCTTTCAAGTGCATACCTCCACCTCTCCAAGTTGTCTTCCACCTGTTCCCTATTCTCACCACAGATCACAATGTCATCTGCAAACATCATAGTCCATGGGGATTCCTGCCTGACCTCATCTGTTAGTCGGTCCATCACCAGAACAAACAAGAAGGGGCTCAGAGCCGATCCTTGATGCAATCCCACCGCCACCTTGAAGCTATCTGTCACTCCTACAGCACATCTCACCACTGTCCTGCTGTCCTCATACATGTCCTGTACCAGTCTAACATACTTATCTGCCACTCCAGATTTCCTCATGCAATACCACACCTCTTCTCTTGGCACCCTGTCATATGCTTTTTCTAAATCCACAAACACACAATGGAGTTCTTTCTGACCCTCTCTGTACTTCTCTATCAACATCCTCAAAGCAAAGATGGCATCTGTGGTGCTCTTTCTTGGCATGAAACCATACTGCTGCTCACAGATAGTCACCTCTTGTCTAAGCCTTCCTTCCACAACTCTCTCCCAGATCTTCATTGTGTGGCTCATCAACTTAATTCCCCTGTAGTTGCTACAACTCTGTACATCACCCTTGTTCTTAAAAATGGGAACCAGCACACTTCTTCTCCATTCTTCAGGCATTTTCTCACCCTCAAATATTCCATTAAATATTTGAGTCAAAAACCTCACTGCCATCTCTCCAAGACATTTCCAAACCTCCACTGGTATGTCATCAGGTCCTACTGCCTTCCCCTTCTTCATTCTTTTCAGAGCTTTCCGGACTTCACCCTCACTAATTTTTCCCACTTCCTGGTCCACAGTTTCTATTACCTCCACTCTTCTTTCTCTTTCATTCTCTTCATTCATTAGCTCCTCAAAGTAATCCTTCCATCTTCCCATCACACTCTCCTCACTTGTTAGAACATTCCCATTCCCATATTTAATAAGCCTAACCTGCTGCACATCCTTTCCAGCCTGATCCCTCTGTCTTGCCAATCGGTACAAGTCCTTCTCGCCCTCTTTAGTGTCCAGTCTCCCATATAACTCATTGTACGCCCTCTGCTTTGCCTTAGCTACTTCCCTCTTTGCTCTATGTCCCATCTCCTTATATTCCTGTCTCCGCTCTTCAGTCCTCTCACAGTCATATTTCTTCTTGGCTAATCTCTTTCTTTGAATGGCGTCCTGCACTTCACTATTCCACCACCAGGTTTCCTTATCTTCCATTCTTTGTCCAGATGACACACCAAGTACCTTCCTACCTGTCTCTCTAATTACTGTTGCTGTAGTAGCCCAGTCACTTGGAAGCTCTTTCTTACCACCCAGAGCCTTTAACAGCTCGTCTCTGAATTTCTCACAACATTCTTCTTTCTTTAGCTTCCACCATTTGGTCTTCTTCTCTGGTTTTACTCTTGTTCTCTTCTTCGCAACAACAGTCATTCTACACACAACCATCCGATGCTGTCTGGCCACGCTCTCCCCTGCTACAACCTTACAGTCTCCAATCTCTCTCAGGTTTCCTCTTCTACACAGAATGTAATCGACCTGTGTACTCCTTCCTCCACTCTTATAGGTCACTCTATGTTCCTCCCTCTTTTGGAAATAGGTATTGACTATAGCCATTTCCATTCTCTTGGCAAAATCCACCACCATCTGTCCTTCCTGGTTTCTTTCCTTGACACCAAACCTACCCATCACTTCCTCATCCCCTCTGTTTCCTTCACCAACATGTCCATTCAGGTCTGCTCCAATCACCACTCTTTCCTCCCTGGGAATACTCTCTATCACTTCATCCAAATCTTTCCAAAATTTATCTTTCTCCTCCCCATCACATCCAACCTGTGGAGCATAACCACTTACTATGTTTAGCATCAGACCTTCTACTTCTACCTTTAGACACATCACCCTATCTGACACTCTCTTCACCTCTACTACATTCTTTGCCAACTCCTCCTTCAGGACCACCCCTACTCCATTTCTCTTTCTATCCACACCATGGTAAAACAGTTTAAACCCTGCTCCAATACTGTGAGCCTTGCTGCCCTTCCACTTGGTCTCTTGGACACATAAAACATCTACCTTTCTTCTCTGCATCATGTCAGCCAGCTCTCTACCTTTGCCTGTCATTGTCCCCACATTTAGAGTTGCAACCCTCAGTCCTACATTCTTCACTTTCCTCCTCTCCCTCTGTCTCCTGACACGTTTTCCTCCTCGGCGTCTTCGACTAACAGTAGTACAATTTCCGCCGGCACCCTGTTTGTCAACAGCACCGGTGGCGGACGTTGTTAACCCGGGCCTCGACCGATCTGGTATGGTTTCACTTTGATGAACTCGCATTATGGTTTTGGCAAGTGTTTTACATCGGATGCCATTCCTGACACAACCCTCACCATTTACCCGGGCTTGGGACCGGCACAAGAGATACAATGGCTTGTGCTCCCTAGTGGCTGGCTGTTTTGTTTTATTATATTGTTTTTTGGTATTGCCTGTGTAAGAATTATGAGGAGGTCAATATTAATACTGACCTCTTTATCCTTAATTAATCTACTTATTCAGATTGAATAGTAAATTCACGGATTCTGTTCTTTTTCAGTTTACCCAATATTTCTGTGATCTTTATGATGGATAAATAAACAGAGCCATTAAGTGACAAAGACGTTAACTTAGTTTGATATGTCAAAGAGACACTATCATTTATTTAAAATAAATCAACTAAATTAACACCATTACACTTGATTGACATGATTTCACTTTCTTTCAATTTAAATACGTCAGCACACTTGATTTAACACAACAGACATAAATACTAGATGTTACACATATTTAGTCTGAGGGGCTCTTCAGCTTAAAATAGTTTCCAGCTTAAGATTGAGAGGGAAAGGGAAAAGGAGGAATAAGAGGTTGGAGAGATTAAGTTATTTATCTCGAGTGTAACCAGAGATGACACTTTCCATCCGACTTCGGCTAAATCCCAGGTACGTTTGTAAACAGCTTTACCTTTTGACGATGCGTCTGATAAAGATATTACCAGCCTCCCAGGTGCACAGAGTCCTTCCGGCCCTCGTACGTCTGAACTGGTCGTTTACTTCCAACGTCTCCTCGGATCCGCGTCAGCCGTCAGAAACATGTGGCAGCTTCTGGCCGACTTCAAGATAAACTTATTCCAGGAGGGAATAAACAAAGTTTTTGAGCTCGGCTTGTTCGAAGTAGACTCATAACAGCCTGTTATCAGTCCTTAGCTGAAGACGCCGGTCGTTAGCTCTTGACCACACGTGTCCAGCTCTTGGGAAAGTTCACATCTCTTTGGAAGTTCCCAGCAACTCTCTGAAGCGTTCTCGCACAGTAAGAACTTAAAAAGCAGGAACAAAGAGAGGAGTGGACTTGCCTTATCAGGCCCAAGGTCAGCCAGAGCAGAGAGAGCTTTGTTTAGGGAACAGACAGAGAAAGCTGGAGCCTTGTTCATGATTAAACTGTCTTCTTATTTCTAAACAAAACAGTCGGGTCTCTGTGACCCGATATTTCCCTTTAACACAGCAGTGAAACACAGTTTAACTCTCAAAGAATAACACAGCTTAAAAGCACACATCATGAAAATGACAAAAGTTATTCTTTTGATCACATCAGCTTAAAATCAAAGATAGAAATAGTCTCTTATTGGTGACTATGTTATCAGATTATAGCTAAATGAATGATTTTGTAGTAAATGTCTTGCTTTACTGAGAGGTCAGTAAAGGTCATCACTGGACAGTTCAAAAACCTTAATTTGACCCTGGGTAGGTCCACTACATCTCCCCCCTTTTGGAAGCCATCGCCAGTCCTTGGGGATGGGGTCCAACACGAAAGGAAACCTTGAACTGTCTTTGATCTTGAAGTAATCCAGCAAGTGGAAAAGAAAAATCAAAAATTATAATCCCATAAAGTTTTGGAAATTCCATACTGTTCGGAGGTAATCCCATTGCGAAAAGCTTTTAATCCTTCGGAAAACAAAGTCTGTTAACTCTTGGAAAACAAAGTCTGTGATCCTTTGGGAAACAAAGTCTTATAATCCACAGCGGTAATTCCATAGCAGTAATTCCACAACGATTAGCTTTGTTGATTGATCAGCACCAATTGTTTTCATAATCAGCATGTAGAGGGGATCCCTCGATTGACGCAGAGGAGGCGGCCCTTGGACGAAGGTTGAAGACCAAGCGTTGGAGCTGCAGGTACCCACATCGATGGTTGGTGGCTGGTTGGTTTCCAGTCAGTGCCACTCTGGTTCTATGTGTCATGCAATTATGTGGTTTTTTAAGGTGGGCTTATGATTGGGATTTTACATTAAGCCTTACCTATATGCACCTGGTATGTAAGCTATCATGGTTTAGATCAGCTACACTTACCAATTAAGGGGTGGATCAATTCTGTAAAATTTAGATATAGGGATTTGTACCTATAAAATTTTGGAGGGCTTCTGTAACGAAGGCCTCTAATTCCAAACTATTCCTCCATTCATTACTTAGTTTAGGTTAAACTAAAATAAAAATGAAATATAGTTTGATCTAAATGTCTGTTGTCTTTTAGACGAACGACGTAGGATTTGGTATTCCTAATAAATTTTGAAGTCTATGGCGAGACTCATCAAAATGAATAGACAATCTAGAATTGAAACGATCGGATCGGTTCAATTTAGAAATTGTGAGGTCAATGTAGTTTATTGTACTTTGAGCAACTTTAAACTACATTGACTCTTCGACGATTGAGATTTAACAAAACGAACTGCATGTTGGCATAGTTAAATCCATATCATTCATTAACCAATGTTAATATAAAACCTTTTGGCTGGGAGTGTTCAGAACCAAACAATATCTCAACTAATGACAACAGTAATGACTAAACAACAAGGAAACAACGTTTCACTGCTTCGACACACTCTTGTCGTCAGATTCCAAAGTGCAACACACAAGAAAAACAGGTCTCAACTTTATGACCGAGGTCAAATTAAATCTCGTGGATTTAAACGGTTGTTAAGGTTAGTTTTTTGTTGTGGGTTTTAGGCTTAGCGTTTCTAAGTTCAAATTGGACAATGCGACTTATAGGGTGGGAAATACGGTAGTTTAAACCTGATTAGTTTATTTACTAACTTGTGTTTGGACGACCTTATTATCCCATGAAGTCGGTGAGTTTGTGAGATCTTTGTCTTTTGTGGAGTCATTGAACGCCTTGTAAGGTTTGATCTGATTTCGATGTACCCATTTAGCAATTGGCTCTTTGCGGCCTTTGCTGATTTTGATTTCGTAGACGACTGAGGACACTTTGTCTGTTATCAGATGAGGTCCAGTCCACCTGGGCATTAGTTTGCGGGCGAGAGTTCCGGTCTCGGACCCTCCTTTCCCGGTTGCTGGGGCGAACGTATAGTACCAGACTCTGTCTCCCACTTGGAGTTCATTGTGAGAGGCCTTTTGGTCATAGTACGCCTTACGTCCTTCAGCGGATCTTTCCAGGTTTTTCTGGGCGAAAGCAAAAGTGTTTCTGAGGTGTACATTCAAATCTTTGTCTTTGGCATGGCCTAACATCACCCCCCTTTGGTCATGGGGGACCACGAGCACAGGTGAGGACGTCCGTCCATGGGCACAAGTTAGGATGCCACCGTTTAGTTTAAGCTGTTCGCGCAGCTGAGAGAAGACGGTACACAGGAATCGTTTAGGTTTTGGCCAACGTATCTTCTTACGTTTACCTCTTTCCGTGTAATTCATGTGTGTCACAACGGTCGGCGCAGTCGCAAGTGTGTCTGATTGTACAGACTGCGACGGGTCACCGTCGTTGTGTATGTCTTCCCACCTCTTGACTGAAGAGAGGCTCTTTGAGTCTGTAAAAACTATGTCATTTCTGACTAGTTCTAGACACAAATGTCCCTGAACCAAGGTTTCATCGAAAGCTTGGCTGATAGCCGATTTACCTGTCCCAGGGGACAGTACAGCAACCTCGGTGTGGGGTCCTTGGATCTCCACACCTTTCTCTACCTGTGGTAGGTAATGTGAGTTTGCCCCCTTCTTGTCTGATGAGGGGTCCTCGTAATCTGCAACAATGATGTCCAAGTGACTGTCAGCGTTTGGTTGACTGTCATTTTCTGGACTCAGATGCCCTTGAACCAAGGTTTCATTGAAAGCTTGGTTGATTGCCGAATTACCTGTCTCAGAGGACAGTACAGCGTCTTCGGTGTGGGATCCTTGGATCTCAACACCTTTCACTACCTGTGGTAGGCAGTGGTCAGGGAGTGCTGAATGTGTCAGCTCACAGAGGAGGTTCTCTTGTTGGGCCGGAGTTTGGTCCAACTTTTGGGTCTCTTCTGTCTCACCTGTAGTTGAAGGTTCACTTACCGGGCTCTCGTCCTCGGATGAGCAGTCCCTTGTGTCCTTTGCGGTACCTGCGGTTAGGCAGTCTGTATCGCAACTAGGAAGCACCTGTATTGGCAGGGGTTTTCTCACTGTGCTCCACATTTTCCGTCGACCATAATCTATAATCGCGTTGAAGCGGTTTATAAAATCTTGGCCAACCAAAAATGGGAATGAGTCAAGTTTAGACACGTACACCGGGTGGTGTATTGTCATTTCGCCAATCTGCATGTGAACCATAGCCATAGCTGTTAGGGTTGTTCTCGTCTCTGCGAGACCCTGTAGCTCAATAGCACATTTCTCAAAGGGTATTTGCCTGTCAACACCGTTAGCGGCGGTCCTCAGCTCCTCGAACAGCTTGGCCGACATAATGGTTATATCAGCACTACCATCCAGGAGGGCTTCACGCTCAAGGACACCTTCCAGTGTGATAGGCAGGTAAGCTTTCTTAGCCACCCCCCTTTGTATAAAGTTACACAGAAACCTCACAGGTCTTGGCCCACGTTTCTGTTCACGTGTGACTCTGTCTGTGTAATCTTGTTTACTGTCAGCATCTTGTTGGCTGTCAGCATCATGACCTTCAGGATGTTGTTTTGTGTCAGCAATTGGTTTGCTGTCAACATCCATGGCAATGTTGGTAGTAGTGTGCGCTGAGTTATTTGTGTGCTCTGAGTCTTTGTGAAAGACAGTGCTACACATCGCTCCAGGTTGGTCAATGTTGATAGTGTCATTATCAATGATAACGCCACTCATTGTATCAGGTTGGTCAAGCACAGTAACATTCAAATCTACTGACAAACTACTTACTTCCTCTGTCTCTTCCGAGCATAGAGGTGTTGGGCCATTATTCCGGGACATTCGTGACTCTTTGCCTGTCTCGAACTGTTCTGTTCGAGGCGCGGGAGGTGCAGTTCCAAGGCTCGGGGGTGACTGTTGGGACCACGCATAGTTACATGAGTATAGGTCCTCATCCTTCAATTTCTTTTGAAGTCCACCCACCGATGGACCTTGGTTTTCACCCATCTGGTTCGATCTGAACCGTTGTGGGTCTCTTAGAGAGTGAACACCTACCTTTTGTGGTTCGTTGCTTGTCTCAGATTTTTCAATCTGAGGTGCTTCAGGGGCGGGGCTCCCTTTAAACCATTTTGAGTCACTGTTCCAACTGGTACCAACATTTCGGTGTATGTCAGTTTGAAAATCTTGTTCATTCTTGCTAGTATTATCCAACTCTTTTAACAACCGACGCGTGTTCTCCACCACTTCTGAGGTCAGAAGGCCTTTGAGACGATAGTGTTCATTCTCGCTAGTATCATCCCACTCTTTTATCAACCGACGCATGTTCTCTGCCTCTTCTGAGGTCAGAGGACCTTTGAGACGACGGTGTTTATTCTCGCTTTTTTGCGACTGGGATACGACCTTTTGACCTGGGCACGCCTCAGTGGGTGTTTTGTTTTGCATGTGAGCCTCAACAGCAGTTACAGCGCACTGTGTCATCACTGATTGTTTAAACTGATGTTGTAGCTCAAGGCCTTTTTTGAGACGTTTTTCTTTTTGTCGTTTGCTATTGATGTCACTAACTGTGTGCTCTGAGTTATCCATGTGCTCTGAGTTATCAAAGACAAGGTCACTCAATGTACCAGTTCGGTCATCCTCTGTATCATTCAAGTTTTCAAACAACCAACTTATGTCCACTATCTCCTCAGAGCATAGAGGTATGTTGCCTTTTTCCTGGAACTTCTGTGACCTTTTGCTACTCCCGGACTGTCCAGTCCGCAGTGCAGGGGCAGGGCCTTTGCTCGGTGTAGACCGCGGAGGGTCACTTAAAGAGCGGGCGTCCACCGTTTGTGGTTTTTTGCTTATCTCGGGCAGCTTCGTCCGAGGTGCAGGGACAGGGCGTGTGCTCGTCCTTCTCAACCATATTGGGTCTCTTAACCACTTCGGGTCATTGTTCCAGCGGACACCTTCATGTCGTGGTTTTTTAGTTCGAAAAACATGTTTCTTCTCGCCTTTTTTAGGAGAGGGAGTTGATGAACTTGTCCCTTCCAGCTCCAGCGAGTGGGATTTGACCTTGTCTTGGTAATGTAGTTCACGCTCTGGTTTTGTTTTTAACCAGATCGGGTCAGGGAGTTGACGAACATCAAAACCATTTATAGCACGCCGTTTTATTTTTAATTGCTCAATCTCACTTTTTAACTCAAGTTGTTCTTGTTGAAAATTTTCTCTTCTGCGAATGTTATCTTGCCTGAACAATTCAAGTATTTCTGTGTGCAGCTGTAAAGCTTCATCACAATCGTTATCTCCCATCTTTTTGTTTTGAATTCGTTTGATCTCACGTTTTAACTTAAGTTTTTCTTGTTGAAAAGTTTCTCTTCTGCGAATGTTACTAAGCCTTAACGATTCAAGCTTTGCTGTGAGCAGCTGTAAAGCTTGATCATAATTGTTATCTCCCATCTTTTAGTTTTGATTTTGTGTGAAAAAAATCAAAAGATTGTTCTCATGTTAGTGTTTGCAAATAAATATTCACTTTTAATGTAGCACTGAGTCAAATAAACTAATCAGCTGAGGTTTACGCGTTTCACTGTGTAATAAGTATTCATAGGTACCTTATTTCAGGTTTTTACCCTCAATGAACTTTGTAAAAGTTAAATGCACTCTTGCAGTGTTAACTTTAAAATAGAACTTACGTTCAAACAACAGTTACTAACTAACCCAAGCAGCCTGATTTCCGTTTTTCTTACTCAAACGCTTATAAAAGAGGGCTGACTTAAATGCAATGACTTCACTAAAATGTGACAGGATGCTGCTTGAGCATGCCTTTAAAAAGATGTCTTGCAGTCTCAGTGAAACTGATTTTGTACTGCATTTGACAGTTATCAGGAGCGAAAAAGGACGTTCTGTTCGTTATTTCAAACAATTTTTTATTTAAAATAAACGAGTGTTTGTGCGCTCAGCATAACAGTACAGTACAGTAATGATTGTGCACAGAAAAACGTTAAAAATGCCAATTTTAACTAAAAGTGTACAGATGTACAACAATTCTGTTTAAAATTCAGAGATGTGAAGAGCTTAATGTGGAAATTCTCTGTTCTCCATCATTTTTTTTTTTTTATTTAATTTGAAAATCAAATAAAAAAATGCTTTTTGAGTGTTATTTTAAATCTCTTCAGTATTTAAAATGAGCATAAATTGTTTGTCTGTACCTCTGTTATTCTAAAATTTGTATTTAGAATAAACAGGAGTTTTTGTTTGTGTACAGAACAAAATTAAAAGCTGGTAACTCACCATAAAATGCTGACTTTTTATGATGTTTTTTGTGAACGTGACTGTTCGTCACTGAAAGTGCACCAGGAAATGACGACACAAATAGGCGGGTCGACGCAGCGCGTCACCAGCTCTGCTGTGCTGAGCGAGGCGGAGCTCGCTACACAGATACGTGACGTCAACCAATCAATCACAGAGCCTGTAGTCCTTTTCCCAAGCAACCATGGTGAATGTAGTTTTCTTAACTTCGACCAATGAAGTACCGGAAATGACGACAAAGTGGGTTGGTCGCAACGGCGTGCGTTCCCACTACAGCGAATCAGCGTTCGCCACGAGTGATTGACAGCACACAACAGCGAATCAGCGTTCGCTACATGAGTGATTGACAGCTCACAGCTCTCGTTTCATCCAATCACAGCTCATAAACAAACGTGTACTTGGACACGTAGCTCTAACGTTAGCTCGCACAACAGACCACAACTTTATAGACTCTTAAAACAACTCAAACGCTTCAATTTAACTCCCCAAAACTCTGAAACATGCGGCGAACACACCTAGACAGGCCAACTTAGTTACGCTCAGTAACACAGCACTGCAGCTGTTGAACAAACACGGACTCACTCGGAGCGCGTAAAGGTCGGTTCCGGTCCACTTCGTCGTGGAGCAGAAACTTGGGTCTGAACAGAACCACTATCCGACTACGTTCTACAGTAATATGCTTCTATGACCTGCTCTAACATGTAAAATGCCACAACAGCAATCTTGTAGATGTTAAATTAGCTTTCAGGCTTCTGACTCGGCGGTCAAACAAAGCGTTGTACAGGAGTCTGCGTGAACTGGACCGAAACGACCAGAACCACCACAGACCACGGCTGACAAAACTTCACCTGAATGCTTCCAACAGCGTCTAACAGAGTTGAAACAATAATAATCTCACAGCTTCAAATGATAAAAACATGCAGAATCTGCCTGCTTTGAACACTTCCAGCCAAAATCATTATCCTCAGAGTTTAAAACTTGGATCCACTTATGCAAACATGACGTTACAGTTCATGAGAAACCACAGAAATCAATAAACTTTCAGAACCGGTACGAGCCACCAGATGTAAGAATTATGAGGAGGTCAATATTAATACTGACCTCTTTATCCTTAATTAATCTACTTATTCAGATTGAATAGTAAATTCACGGATTCTGTTCTTTTTCAGTTTACCCAATATTTCTGTGATCTTTATGATGGATAAATAAACAGAGCCATTAAGTGACAAAGACGTTAACTTAGTTTGATATGTCAAAGAGACACTATCATTTATTTAAAATAAATCAACTAAATTAACACCATTACACTTGATTGACATGATTTCACTTTCTTTCAATTCAAATACGTCAGCACACTTGATTTAACACAACAGACATAAATACTAGATGTTACACATATTTAGTCTGAGGGGCTCTTCAGCTTAAAATAGTTTCCAGCTTAAGATTGAGAGGGAAAGGGAAAAGGAGGAATAAGAGGTTGGAGAGATTAAGTTATTTATCTCGAGTGTAACCAGAGATGACACTTTCCATCCGACTTCGGCTAAATCCCAGGTACGTTTGTAAACAGCTTTACCTTTTGACGATGCGTCTGATAAAGATATTACCAGCCTCCCAGGTGCACAGAGTCCTTCCGGCCCTCGTACGTCTGAACTGGTCGTTTACTTCCAACGTCTCCTCGGATCCGCGTCAGCCGTCAGAAACATGTGGCAGCTTCTGGCCGACTTCAAGATAAACTTATTCCAGGAGGGAATAAACAAAGTTTTTGAGCTCGGCTTGTTCGAAGTAGACTCATAACAGCCTGTTATCAGTCCTTAGCTGAAGACGCCGGTCGTTAGCTCTTGACCACACGTGTCCAGCTCTTGGGAAAGTTCACATCTCTTTGGAAGTTCCCAGCAACTCTCTGAAGCGTTCTCGCACAGTAAGAACTTAAAAAGCAGGAACAAAGAGAGGAGTGGACTTGCCTTATCAGGCCCAAGGTCAGCCAGAGCAGAGAGAGCTTTGTTTAGGGAACAGACAGAGAAAGCTGGAGCCTTGTTCATGATTAAACTGTCTTCTTATTTCTAAACAAAACAGTCGGGTCTCTGTGACCCGATATTTCCCTTTAACACAGCAGTGAAACACAGTTTAACTCTCAAAGAATAACACAGCTTAAAAGCACACATCATGAAAATGACAAAAGTTATTCTTTTGATCACATCAGCTTAAAATCAAAGATAGAAATAGTCTCTTATTGGTGACTATGTTATCAGATTATAGCTAAATGAATGATTTTGTAGTAAATGTCTTGCTTTACTGAGAGGTCAGTAAAGGTCATCACTGGACAGTTCAAAGACCTTAATTTGACCCTGGGTAGGTCCACTACACCTGGTAGGGCTGGACGATATGGCCAAAATTTTTATCACGATATAGTTCTTAATTTCGGTCGATATCGATATAATTCGATATCGATATAAACAATATAAAAGCCTAAAAAAACCTATAAACTATACAAATAAATTGATGTTCACCTTGTATTTGTATTTAGCCTCCAAAAAGATGGAAATCACCATCAAATAAACATAAAATTATCAACCCAATAATTCTGTCGGGTCAGAATAAAAATAACAAAATCAATTACATTATTGTATAAAGTAAAATAGTTTTTGAATGACAAAGTTTTGAATATATTGTATAATGTAATGATTGTTCCATATTTAATCTGTTGTATTGAAGTTTGGGGAAAAGCATGCAAAACTTTTACAAATCCTATTTTTATTTTACTAAAAAGAGCTGTAAGAATTATTATTAGGAAGTGCTATGGTCACCCAACAAATATATTATTTCATCAATTGAAATTATTAAAATGTTATGATTTGGTTGAACATAGTATTTTACAAGTCATATATAAAACAAAAAAAATATTACCCCCAAATATTCAATTAAATTTTGTTTAAAAAGTTATTAAACCCTGAAGGTAGGGCTGGACGATATGGCCAAAATTTTTATCACGATATAGTTCTTAATTTCGGTCGATAACGATATAATTCGATATCGATATAAACAATATAAAAGCCTAAAAAAAAACTATAAACTATACAAATAAATTAATGTTCTCCTTGTATTTGTATTTAGCCTCCAAAAAGATGGAAATCACCATCAAATAAACATAAACTTCTCAACCCAATAATTCTCAGTCGGGTCATCTGGACAGTTTCTTTTTTATAGAAACGTTTCACCCTCCATCCTCCATCCAATTTCTATAAAAAGAAACTGTCCAGATGACCCGACTGAAAATTATTGGATTTGGTACGTGGATTATTGAGCATGAACTTTCTTGCCATAAAATTCTCAACTGTGTCAATATTAATAGTTTTAACTTTAAACATCTTTAAAATTTACAGCATTGAAATTCATAGTTAATTAAATAAAACTTTTGGGTGTTGTTATTTATAAGAAGCTGACATAGAAATCTCATGGAAATTACTTAAGAATAAAAATAACAAAATCAATTGCATTACTGTATAAAGTAAAATAGTTTTTGAATGACAAAGTTTTGAATATATTGAATAATGTAATGATTGTTCCATATTTAATCTGTTGTATTGAAGTTTGGGGAAAAGCATGTAAAACTATTACAAACCCTGTTTTTTTTTGTTTTGTTTTTAAAGAGCTACAAGAATTATTAGTAGGAAGTGCTATGGTCACCCAACAAATATTTCATCAGTTTAAATTATTAAAATTTTATGATTTGGTTGAACATAGTATTTTACAAGTCATGTATAAAACTGAAAAAAAAATTACCCCCCAAATATTCAATTAAAATTTGTTTAAAGTTATTAAACCCTGAAGGGAATGTAAATGTTTGTAAAACCTCCATTTAGGACTAGTTTGAAGGAGCTGAGTTGTAAATCAGGAAACAGGATTGTGTTGACTTGATATCACCATAAACATTTCTAAAACTATTTATATGTTTTAAAATATGATTAAATCAAAGTTGTTGGGAAGGTGTGGTGCAGGTGAAGTGAAGGTTGTTGTTTGTTTGTAGTTATTTTGTATTTTTTAAACAAGGGGCAGATATTAAAACACTATTTTCGTCTTTCTGCACATTTTCATTCAGTGTTTTTTCTTCTGATGAATTTGTTTTATTTTGAATAAAAAAACATGCAGCGCTGCTGGGGCTGTTTGTTTACGTCGTAGTTTCAGGGAAACGTTGGCTCAAACTTTATTGTTCTTCATCTTCTGACTCTCATCATATTATATCGAGTGGAAACTCTTCAGATTAAACAAGTTAGAATAGATGTTCCCACCGCTAGTTAGAACGACTTTGTCACGTTTTGCAAAATAAAGAAACCGAGTAAGACTCGCTGCAGATGAGACCTGCAGTTTAACAAAACCGAACTACGTCCACACCTACGAATTAGTCTTTCCTCTCATCAGTGATGTCGTCTGCTTTCTCTTCGCTTGTGAAACTTTGTTCAGTCACATTCTGACGGTCATGAGCACTCGTTTGACTCGTTTTGAAGCGAAAACTTAACGCGCTTTGGAGACTAGCTTAGCTTTTAGCCTGCTACCGCTAACGCCTGCTGCTGGAGTGAGCGCTGCGTAACAACGACGTCACCACGCACGTTTTGTGTCACAGCTTTTTCTGTCCGGGCGGGTTGTTGAAGCAGCCGCTCCAACCCGAACAGAAACAGAAAAACGTCAGTGAAACGTTGTAAAATCCTATCGAAATATCGAAAATATGCTTAAACTTCATATCATCGTTATTGAATAAAAGTATATCGCGATATTTATCGTTATTGAATTATCGTCCAGCACTACCTGAAGGGAATGTTTGTAAAATCTTCATTTAGAACTAGTGTGAAGGAGCTGAGTTGTAAATCAGGAAACAGGATTGTGTTGTTTGATATCATAAACATTTATAAAACTATTTATATAAAAAGATGATTAAATCAAAGTTGTTGGGAAGGTGTGGTGCAGGTGAAGTGAAGGTTGTTGTTTGTAGTTATTTTGTATTTTTTAAACAAGGGGCAGATATAACACTATTTTCGTCTTTCTGCACCTTTTCATTCAGTGTTTTTCTTTCTTTTTATTCTGATGAATCTGTTTTATTTTCAATTAAAAAAACATGTCGCGCTGGGGCTGTTTGTTTACGTCGTAGTTTCAGGGAAACGTTGGCTCAAACTTTATTCTTCATCTTCTGACTCTCATCATATTCTATCGAGTGGAAACTCTTCAGATTAAACAAGTTAGATGTTTCCACAGCTAGTTAGAACGACTCTCCGTCACGTTTTGAAAAATAAAGAAACCGAGTAGGACTCGCTGCAGAAGAAGCCTGCAGTTTAACAAAACCGAACTACGTCCACACCGACGAATTAGTCTTTCCTCTCATCAGTGATGTCGTCTGCTTTCTCTTCGCTTGTGAAACTTTGTTCAGTCACATTCTGACGGTCATGAGCACTTGTTTTGAAGCGAAAACAACGCGCTTTGGAGACTAGCTTAGCTTAGCCTGCTACCGCCTGCTGCTGGACTGAGCGCTGCGTAACGACGACGTCACCACGCACGTTTTGTGTCCTGCTTTTTCTGTCCGGGCGCGTTGTTGAAGCAGCCGCTTCGAACCCGAACAGAAAGAGAAAAACGTCAGTGAAAAGTTGTAAAATCCTATCGAAATATCGAAAATATGCTTAAACTTCATATCATCGTTATTGAATATAAGTATATCGCGGTATTTATCGTTATTGAATTATCGTCCAGCACTATTGCCTGGTTATAATCTTGTTTTTCTTTGTGCTTTTCTTAGGCTCCTGTCTGACCTCCAAATGCTAATGTTGCTAGCAATGAGGACCCCACAAGGATGTGTACTGAGCCCCCTTCTATTCACCCTGCTAACACACGACTGCACACCATCATACAGCTCCAACCACTTCATCAAGTTTGCGGACGACACAACAGTGGTGGGTCTCATCAGCAACAACGATGAGACGGACTACAGGAACGAGGTGAGCCGCTTGGCCTTGTGGTACGGACACAACAATCTCACTCTCAACGTGGAGAAGACAAAGGAGATTGTCGTGGACTTCAGGAAGAGGGATGCCCAACATGCCCCTCTGACCATCAACAGCACCGCAGTGGAGAGAGTAGACAGCACCAAGTTCCTGGGAGTGCACGTCTCAAAGGACCTGTCCTGGAGCAGGAACACTGCAGCACTGGCCAAGAAGGCTCACCAGCGTCTCTACTTTCTCCGCAAGCTGAAAAGGGCTGGAGCTTCAACCCCCATCATGTGCACCTTCTACAGAGGTGCCATAGAAAGTGTCCTGACCAGCTGCATCACTGTGTGGTTTGGTGCATGTACTGCATCCTGCCGCAAGAGCCTCCAGCGCATCATGAGAGCAGCTGAGAAGATCGTCGGCACCTCCTTCCCCTCACTGCAGGACTTACACAGCAAACGCCTCACTCGGAAAGCCCACTGCATGGCAGGTGATCCCACACACCCACTACACAGCTGCTTTAGACTGTTGCCTTCAGGGAGGAGACTGAGGAGTCTCCAGGCTCGAACCAGCAGACTGAGAGACAGCTCTGTTCATCAGGCAGTAAGGATGCTAAACACTCTGCCTGCTCTGCCTCCCCTCCCATTTGAACTGCCTTAACACAAAAAACTTTCTCACACATTACCACACAACACAAAGATTTTAACACTGGTCCCTGTGTCATCAAACGGGTTATTCACTAAACTCTCAGTCATGTGCTCATTCAGTTTGCACTACTTCTCATATTTGCACTGTTTGTATTACATTACTGCCTATAGTCATACTACTGTTTATATTCACTGTTTACATTAATACTGTTTACATTTATTACTACTGTTTACATTTATTACTACTGTTTACATTTACACTACTTTTATATCTACACTACTGCTGATACATATACAGTATTCTCTGACTAGCCTTATTTAAGGATGCCCAATGTGCCTTATGTGCCTTACTGCATATGCCACTTTTATTTCCTCACACATTTTAATTATTGGACCAAGGTTTATCATCGGAAAACTTTACAATTAGTTGATTACTTTGTAATATAAATTTTTTTAATACACAAATTCTTTGATCATTGTATGAAACTATGCTTAATGTATAAAAACTCAAATTATTCTAAAGTGCCAGATGCTCAAACTAGAAGTTTTCTGACTTATACTCTTTAGGGTGTTTCATAAGAAAGTTTGACTTGAAACGGTTCAACAGAGACTTGGAAAGACAGATTGAAAACCTGGCCTCCTTGGATATGATACTAAGCACCATGAATAATTCATGGCACAGTGAAATGATGACAGAGACACCTTAAAAAGCAAGAACAGGCGCTCCGATCTTCAACTACAATCCGTCACTGTCTGTCTTGTGTGCGAGAGGGATTGAGTGTTCTTAAGGGAGCAAAGTTTAGTTAATGTGTTCGACACTTTGCTAGGTACAGTATGATTTAAAGCAATTTGCATTATCTCTTACTTTGTGTGTGTAAAGAGAAGAAACTACCTCAGGCTGGCCGGGACTCATTCATTCATTCACTCATCGCTCTGTCTTTGCACGCCTCTAAGTCAACAAGACAGCATCATTGGCGACATGGAAAACCAGACAGGTCTGGGAACAAACACGTATGAAAGATACACAAGTCTTTTCTTGAAAAAAAAGAGAGAGAGAGAGAGTGGCAAGTTAGTCAAGTGTCAACTTTAGAGAAAAAAGGCCGGTGTCAGCGCTCGTAGTCATGTCTGAAGTTTCAAATGAATTGACTTGCCATGAAAACATGGCGCATGCGAACAGGCGCAATGCTCCAACATGAGACATGGATGGTATGATTTTGGACAAGCTTGTGCAGAAACCGTCATGAGTTACAAATGCTCCCGTCTGCCAGCCTAATGGTGCACTGTTTGACAGAACAGAATGGAGTCAGAGATAAGAACGTTCTGCTCTGAAAAGGAACTAAAACAGAAAATACAGAGCTGCACCTAAAACTGGAGGACCAAAGCAGCAGCTCTGTAACTCCTGTAATTCAATCACCACTGACTTTTTTTCTTATTTTTTTTTTCCGCTGACTGTCCGCAGGATTTCCAAGCAGGCAGAGTTACAAACTCTGAAGTCTAGAGGATGATAAATGTCTCCCTCCCATGTTCTTACTTGCTCTACCCGCTCACCACATCAACCAGATGGTCTGAAAGCAAAGGGGACAGAGACATGATGATGACATTTGGCTTTCTAAATGAAAACGTATCATTTAACTTTTTTTCTCCCGGGAGATTGCACCGCCGCTTTTGCTCCTCTGAGGATCCAATGTAAAGAATAACCACAGGATCATGTAGAACTGAAGAGCCCAGTTTTGATTATAATATACAGACGACTAAAAGAGCATGAAATTAGTTTAGCAAACACAATAAATTTTCCTGACTGAAAGCACAGCAATGATAAAAAGGCTGGGTTTTTTTGTAAAACTGGATGGTTTTGAGCTTTTTTTGTATGTCTTGCCAGTAATTGCTATGTAAATATCAACATCCAAGGAAAGTTTGTAGTTTTTTTTTTCTCCAGAGCTTTAAAACACAGAAAAATGTTTAAGGGTTTCATAGTAGAACTCTATTTTAGTCACACAAAAAAAGAGACAGTCCTCTGTGAAGAAGAATCCTCTAATTTGTGGAAACTTATTTAAAGTGTGCTCACACACTGTGCTAAACGTTGCCACACACATGCTGCATGCTACCAGCAAAAAAAAAAGAAGAAGCTTTTGGTTCTAACTATTATTAGGTGATAATAAGATGATGACTTTTCTCGTCAAAAATGCACATGGTAAACCAAACTACTGTAGGTCCTTGGAGAAAAATCCTCGTTGAAATTCAAAAAACTACCGGTAGATGTTCTGTGTTTGGGCAGAAGCTTAAAAACATAGAGAAAGTTAGGCAACGTGAGGTTTTACTTTGTAATAATCTGCAGATTGTTTTTGATTAAACATATATAAGGTGTTTAGATCTGGTTACTGTCGAAAAATCAAACTAAAAAGCAATGTAATTGGTAAAATTTAAAGCACTGAAAGAGTCAATCTCTCAATACTTTGTGATTTACTTACTTATTTGCTGCCCAATCATTCCAGCAAAAAATAAAAAAATAAAAGGACAGCTTTCACGGGGCTTTGCTGTTTTACAAAATACTAAGTAATTTCTCTAAATATCTTGCTTCAAGCAAATATTATTCAGAGAAGGGTAAACGTTGAACCTGGTGGGAACTATTTTCAGCTGTGGATGAATACACTGTTTGTGAGTATTTGTGGCATTAGGAAGGTGTGAGTAAATTCCTGGCTGTGTGGGAAAAAAATCCCATAATCATGATCAATAATGTGTAACTTGTTCTAAAATGATCATTCAATGAAGATAATCAAATAACTTGTATGTAGGAGAAATATTATTAATTTATTTATGTATGTATATATATATATGTATATATATATATATATATATATATATGTATATATATATATATATATATATATATATATATATATATATATATATATATATATATATATATATATATATATATATGTATATATATATATATATATATATATATATATATATGTATATATATATATATATATATATATATATATATATATATATATATATATATATATATATATATATATATATATATATATATATATATATATATATATATATATATATATATATATATATATATATATATATATATATATATATATATATATATATATATATATATATATATATATATATATATATATATATATATATA